>VWZI01005102.1:74214-96790 GCA_013396835.1 Psilopogon haemacephalus
CTATTCTATTCTATTCTATTCTATTCTATTCTATTCTATTCTATTCTATTCTATTCTATTCTATTCTATTCTATTCTATTCCATTCCATTCCATTCTATTCTATTCTATTCTATTCTATTCTATTCTATTCTATTCTATTCTATTCTATTCTATTCCATTCCATTCCATTCCATTCCATTCCATTCCATTCCGTTCCAATCCTCAGGAGTTTCTTGCAAAGCAGAGCTGGGGCATTTGGGGAAGAGGGCATGGGGTGAGCTCGACCCTCAGGCCGTGGTGGGGGAAAGCTTTGAGAGCAGACTTTGGCCAGGTCACCAAAGCTTCCTGTCCTCAGACCGCTGCCAATTCAACGGTATGATAATTGTGCCCTCCATAATTGTGCATGCAGCCCTTGGGAGCTGCCTGCTGCTGCTGCAGTGCCCCTGGCTTGCGCTGAGCCGAGTCCCAGAGCACAGAAAATTATTAGAATCTTCCACATTAATAAAAATGTTATCACCTCAGTCTGCAGAGGAAGTGCCTGAAGTCATTTCAAGCCCCATCATGCCGAGCATCTGCTCCAGAAAGCAGGAGAGAAGTCTGTGGTTAAGACAGGCACTGCCTGTCAGGAAAGAGCATACTTTGGCTGCATACAGAGGATGGATACATTGGGAAGGTCTCCCTCCCAGCATTTTAAAAAGGGCTTCCTAAAAGGAAAAGGCAGAATGATCTTCACTCTAATATGAAGGCCTCACCACATTTCCCTTCTCTTGACCTGTATCCCTGATACACTTCAGCTCCAAAGCATGCAACAACCCCTCCAACACTTGGGGATTGCTCATCCCGAGCCAGCGTTGCTCAAGACTCTTTGCACTAATGGGATTTACACAATGCAAGCTCTCAGGAATGTGAATGGTTTTGGAAATGTGAAGTTTTGCCCAGGGAAGCCTTGTTCCACAGAGCAATTCCCAACTCCCTCACCATTTTACATCCATTTCCCCTCTGTGCATTCCTGAAGCTCTTTGAGCAAAACTCTCTCCAGCTCATTAGCTTCTTTCCTCCTCCCTGCTCTACCATTCGCCAGTTAGGGAGATCCTGTGAACACAGAGAACAGTTCACCACTTGACACAGGACTGGCAACTTCCCCAAACAAGCACACCAAAACCCAGGAGCGGCTTGCAGCAGAGCAAGCTTGGCCACCCAGGTGGGGCAGAGCCAGCATCTCATGGGGGGGCCTTGGGACTGGTCACCAAACACCCCACGAGCTGCTTGCCGTGACAGCAAGACCAATGGGCTCTATTTTGCAGGGAGCAGATGTGGTACTTGCCCAAACCCAAGCAGCGCCCGGCTGGAAGAGAGAAAAGCCAGGGGAGCAGCAACGGGAGCACAAGGGTGTCTCTGGTGAGCAAAGCAGGCTCAGCATTCTCTTCTCTGAGAAGTTTTCTGCTGAGGGACTGGGAAGCAAAGCAGCAGCTGTGCCAAATGAGCACAGGTGCCCAGGAATGCAAACTAGAGCAGGCTACAGAGGGTGGCATGCACCAGGGCTGAGCCTCCCTAGTGCCCAGTGGCAGACCACAGCCCTGTCACAGACATGTCCAGGCAGGCACATCCATTCCCGCAGCCACACAATGAAACCCAAACGTGTTGGGGGAGAGAGGACTGAGGAACGTTGCCCAGGGATGAGCTCACGAGGAAAGGGCTCAGCCTGACGGGATTTTTCCCTGCAGTTGCTACCGGGGGACTGGGGAAGTGCAGAACAAGAGCTGTGCACAGAGGAAGGGTAAGGGTAATTTATCTGAGCTAGCTATATGCAAAAGGGGTTAGCAGGGCCCATTTCAAAGCATTTGCAAATATTTTCAGCCTGCAAGGGCAGCTGACAGCAGCCCTTCAAGCACTGAAGGCTGGAATCTGCCTCTGCATTAGCAGCTGGCCTTGAATTTTCTCCCCCCTGCTTCACAAACTGGAGGATTAAAGAGCTTGAGCTACACAGAAGGGCCAGGCACTATAAAGCCTTGGTAAACACACAGGTGGTGACAGGGCTACCAGGCACCAAGATGTCAGGCAGCCCTGCCATGGGAAGACACCAGCCTTGGCACGGGTCTGGGGCACCAGGGACATCGCTGCACAGAGGAGGTCTTGGGGTGGCCACAGGGTAAGAGGAGCTGGAGTGACTTACCTGTTGCATTGGAGAGTGCGAGGGACTCCATGGAGCCGCGGGGAGTCTGCTCGGTGGGCGTCAGGTCCTCTGAGAACTTGAGGGCGCTGATGGGGTGACGAGTGCGGCACTGCGGTGTGGGCATCCCTCCTTCCTCTTCCTCTTCATACTTGGGGACTTTGAGATTTCCTCTGGTCTCCGGGAAGCTCTGGTTGGACATGTCGCTGTAGCTCTCCTGTGAGCGAAGCCTCCCAGCATAGTAGTCCTCTCTGCAGTCCTGGATGAAGCTGCCGCTGTGGCTCTTCATCGCCAGCGAGGAGCTCCTCTTTGGGTTGCTGAAATGTTTTGCCCATAAATCCGACTGCGAGGCCGGGACCTGGCTGGGGTTATAGGAGGTCCTTATGTTGCACTGACTGAGAAGCTGCAAAGGGCTTTGGGATTGACTTTGCTCCATTTTGTTCCCGTAGTGGTAGAGCTCGTCCCGGCTCCTCCACAAGTGCTCCCTGTTGAGGCTCGGCGTCTGGCCGGCCAGGCTCAGCAAGTCCATCTGCAGGGACAGCGGGTCCACGTCGGTGGAGAGGCGGTTGGAGGTGACCTGCAGCTGGCTGCAGGGGCTGCGCGCCCCCTCCTCGCCTTTCGCCTTGTTCTTGCCGATCTTGGCGCTGCGGCGAGACTCCTTGGCTCGCGCGCTCTGGAAGGCTGAGTCGGAGGAGTCGGAGCCGTTGGGGTCGTCGCCAACGCTGCAGGCCCTGGAGCAGAAGATCTGCCCCTGCTTGGGCAGAAAGGGTCGCCCCAGCAAGGACTTCTTACACTGCGCGCAGCAGAAGCAGGTCTCGGTGGCGTGCCAGTGCTGCCCGTCGTAGGTCATCTGGCCCTGGTCGATACCTTGAGGGGCAGGACAGGCAGCGTCAGTTTGCCACGCACATCACACACGGCCCCTGCCAGCCACACGCGCCTGGCCCTGCTCTCCGAAGCCTTCCAGCAGGCTTCCTCCAGTGCAGGAAGTTAAGCCCATTTCTAATTGCTTGCAGGCTGCAGCCCCGCGCTCTGGAGCCGCTCAGCGTCGGGAAAGGCAGCAGAAGCAAGCCTCCAGCTACTCCAAATTAAACGGGGATATTTCCCATCATAAAGCAAAGGAATGCAAGAAGTTCACCCTAAAGTCCTTGAAGTCAAAGCAATACTATGCTGCCTATTAAAAAAAAAAACCCAAACAACCAAACTAACAAAAAAAAAAAAAAAAAAAAAAAAAGAAAAAAGAAAAAAAGCCTTCAACTGGACTACAATGAGGAATTTGTGTTGCCTTGGTTAAGAATGTAACAGAGCAGAGGACATCCCTGTCCTTCGTTGCCACCATGGCCTCAACCTAACTTTATTTTGGCTGCTGGGGCCCCTTCTCCAAAACAGAGTGGAAAGAGCTGGCCCCAGGGATCTGAGTGCACTCCCTCGCCTTGCACCCTGCCACATCTGCCCAGCAGAAGAGGACCTGGGGGTGTTGGCCAGCAGCCAGCTCAACACGAGCCAAGTGTGTGCCCAGGTGGCCATGGCAGCCAACAGCGTCGTGGCTTGTATCAGCAGGGGTAGGGAAGTGACTCTCGCCCTGTACTCAGCACTGGTGAGGTTGTACCTTGAACACTGGGCTGCGTTTTGAGGCCCTCACTGCAAGAAGGACACTGAGGTGCTGGAGTGTGTCCAAAGAAGGGTGACAAAGATGGTGAAGGATCTCGAGCACAAACCTCACGAGGAGCGGTAGAGGGAAGTGAGATTGTTGAGCCTAGAGAAAAGGAGGTTGAGGGGAGATCTTCTTGTCTACAACTACCTGAAAGGAGGTGGCAGAAGGTAGGTGTCAGTCTGTTCTCCCAAGTAACAAGTGAGAGAACAAGAGGAGATGACCTCAAACTGTGCCCGGGGAGGTTTAGTTTGGAGATTAGGAAGGGTTTCTTCACAGAGAGGATTGTAAAGCTGTGGACCAGGCTGTCCAGGGAACTGGTGGGGTCACCATTGCTGGAGAACCTTAAAAGACATGTAGATGAGGTGCTGAGGGACATGTTTTACTGGTGACCTGGTAGTGTTAGCCTATTGGTTGGACTTGATCATCTTAAAGGTCTCTTCCAACCAAACCAATTCCATGATTTTGTGATTTCCTGGGTTGGCCCCACCAGGCTCTCCTGGTTTAAGAAACTGAGGCAGATTTTGCCCCACCAGCCAAACCCCAGGGAGCTAAAGCCTGCTGCTGTACATTGCTCTTGGTCCCAGCTGTAAGTAAGCAAAGCTCCTGAAGCTTCAGTTGTAACCTTCATTCACTTGTTTCAAGTTGATGGCCACCACTGCCTGAGAAACAGGGGGGCTGGCACGGCAGGGTGATGCACCACATAGAATCATAGAATCAGTCAGGGTTGGAAGAGACCACAAGGATCATGGAACAGACCACAAGGATCATCTAATTCCAACCCCCCTGCCATGCCCAGGGACACCCTACCCTAGAGCAGGCTGCCCACAGCCTCTGCCAGCCTGGCTGCAAACACCTCCAGGGATCTGGCCCCAAACACCTCCCTGCAGGGGCAACCCATTCCAGCCTCTCACCACTCTCATGCTCAACAACTTCCTCCTCACATCCACTCTGAATCTCCCCACCTCCAGCTTTGCTCCATTCCCCCTAGTCCTGTCACTCCCTGATAGCCTCAAAAGTCCCTCCCCAGCTTTTTTGTAGCCCCCTTCAGATCCTGGAAGGCCACAAGAAGGTCACCTGGGAGCCTCCTCTTCTCCAGCCTGCACAGCCCCAACTCTTTCAGTCTGTCCTCACAGCAGAGATGCTGCAGCTCTCTGAGCATCCTCGGGACCCTTCTCTGCACACCTCCAGCATCTCCACATCCCTCTTGTCCCAGGGGCTCCAGCACTGGATGCACTACTCCAGGTGGGGTCTCAGTAGAGCACAGCAGAGGGGGAGAATCACCTCCCTGGCCCTGCTGCCCACACTGCTCCTGCTGCAGCCCAGCCTCTGCTTGCCCTTCTGCCCTGCAAGTGCACACTGCTGCCTCATCTTGAGCCTCTTGTTCACCAGCACATGTGTGTGCTGCATGTGCTTGCACAGGGCCACAGCCGTGCTGCTTGGGGGGCCGAATGCTGCAGGATAATTTACAAGGGAATGGTATGTTAATGGCCTGGTTTATTCCAAGCTACATTTGCTTGAGTGTAATTGTTTGGGTTTGTTGTTTTTTTCTTTTTCTTTTTTTTTCCTCTTCCCTTAGAAAGAGAGAAATGTTTTTATATATAGACTGGAGTGCTATAAAAGAAACACAAGATGGTGGCTGGGCTTTATCAGCTCCTTTTCCAAGACCCTCCCCGCAAGCCCCTTTGCAGAGGAAGAGCACAGAATCCTTACCCCAAGCCTCAGCTGCCCAACACAAGCCTTCCAAGTCTCAAGCATACCTTTACCTCTGAGTTATGTGGCTCTCACAGGCAGAGCTCAGTGACCACCACAAGCCACTCGCAGCCAAATGGCTGCAGTCTCTCTTTGGAGAGTTGAATGTGCAGCGACACACCAAAACAGGCATTTTGCCACAAAACCCCGACCAGGATGGAAGGAGAGAGGGGAAGACAGCAGATGGGGGAAGCAGGAGAAAAAGGAGCATAGAAGAAGCCTTAACAGCTGCTTCCTCACTGTTCCGCAGCTGAGCTTTTGGGAAGGATGTGCTGCAGGTCACAGCAAAGACATCCTCCAAGTGCTTTGCTGAAGCCCTGAGTTTCCTCCCCGCCTCCTCTTGCCATCTGGACGCTGCACTGGAGCAAAATGGTTGGTTTTCTTTCCTTCCCTGCAGCCTATGAAATATTTGAGCACGTGAGCTCACCTCCATGGACAAAGAAAGGGCTCCCTGCCCACCAGTGAGCATGTGGAAATGCTCAGCCAAGTGGCAAACGGGATGGGGAGAGCAGCGAGGAAGCTTCCCAGCCTGCCTGGCTTGCTGCCTTTGACTGCTGGGGGGAACAGCCACCCCCCTAGAATAAAACACCTTCTACATCACCCTTGAGATTGAGGCATTATAACTTCCTGCCCGAGAACATCTTCCTGCAGCTCAATTTAAAAAAAGGCAAGCAAAACCAATAATGATGGTGTGCTGGCTTGAACTAATTGGAGAATTTGAGTGAGAAATTAGACTATTGGCTGAGAGAGGAAAACACAGGATGGCACTGCACCCAGAGCTTTACTGAGAAAGAAAAAAAAATTGTTTTAAAAAGTGCCCTCTGAGCATCTTCATGGCTTCCTCTGGACTGGCTCCAACAGTTCCATGTCCTTCTTGCGTTGGGGGCTGCAGAACTGCACACAGTGCTCCAGGTGGGGGTCTCAGGAGAGCAGAACAAGCCTTCCCCATGCTGCAGAGCCCCAACTCCTGTAGCTTGTCCTCATAGCATCCAGGGTGGGTGACACCACCACCTCCCTGGGCAGCTCATTCCAGTGCCTGACCACTCTCTCCCTGAAAAACTTTCCCCCAATGTCCTGCTCTGCTGTCTTGGCCAACTGGATCATCCCCAAGAAGGGCACTTGTGCTGGTTTGAACTAATTGGAGAATTTGAATGAGAAATTAGACTATTGGCTGAGCGAGGAAAACACAGGATGGCACTGCACCCAGAGCTTTACTGAGAAAGAAAAAAGTTGTTTTAAAAAAAGTGTAACCCAAGCATAGATAGGGAGAAGGTTTCAGACCTTGCTGGGCTGTGGCTGCTCTTTGCATGGTTCCTTTGTCTCTGCCTTTTGTAGCTGATTCTTAATAATTCTACTAACTTCTACTGCTAACCCCCCCTGGCTGATCTACCTCAGCTTATCTGCAGCATCAACAGGTGGTGAGATAAGACTGGGGAAGGGGGGAAAGGTGGTAGGGGGTGGTTGGTTACCCCTCTTGGGGATTTTGATCTCTGAGAGGGCTGTGGTGTTCCTATATTACCTTTTCACTGTATATATCTGTAAATATCTGTCATACCTTGTAAATATCTGCTTGTATATTGTGCACTGCTGTAAATATAAAGCTTCATTTATCAAATTCCAGTGTTCTGAGTCCTAGCTGGGGTTTATTTCAAAAGGGGGGGGAGGAGGGCAGGTAACTGCTAAACCACCACAGATGGGTAATGAACAAACACTTCTGTTGGTAGCTCATTAACTCACAAGGAATTTTTAGGCAGCCTTTTTTTGGAAGAATCTGTGACTCTGTTTACAGGAAAATGAGATCGAAAGGGGCGGGGGAGGGTGGAAATCATGTGTCACATAGGCCAGAGAAAGCTTTCATTAGCTGCAGCAGCTCCTGAGGTTGCTCTCCGATGGCAAAAAGGGGTAAGCAGTGATGTAACCAAACAAATCACCATGCTGGCTCCTTTGTAAGATGTGAGGGGCAGGAGCCTCTTTGGACACTGTATGGTCAGGCTCACCTGTAGCCCTAGGTCGTTGTCAAAGACTCTTGTTACCAGAAAAAAGCCTTCCAAGCCAAGGCTCACCCTGCTGCCCTCCCACACAGTGCTCGCCCCAGGGCTAAGGGACAGTGGCACACACCTATGTGCTGGGTGCAGGTGTCACAGTATTCGGCATAGAGGGACTTGAAGCTGTATGGCTGTGGCATATCCCAGCCACAGCCAGGCTCACCTGAGCCCCAGGTCATTGTCAAAGACTCTTGTTGCCAGAAAAAAGCCTTCCAAGCCCAGGTTGGACCTGCTGCCCTCCTACACAGTGCTTGCCCCAGGGCTAAGGGACAGTGGCACACACCTATGTGCTGGGTGCAGGTGTCACAGTATTCGGCATAGAGGGACTTGAAACTCTATGGCTGTGGTATACCTCAGCCACAGCCAAGCTCACCTATAGCCCCAAGTCATTACCAAAGACTCTCGTTGCCAGAAAAAGTTTTCCAAGCCCAGGCTCTCCCTGCTGCCCTCCTACACAGCGCTCACCCCAGAGTTAAGGGACAGTGGCACACACCTATGTGCTGGGCACAGGTGTCACAGTATTCAGCATAGAGGGACTCAAAGCTGCAGTACCCCAGCCACAGCCAGGCTCACCTGAGCCCCAGGTCATTGTCAAAGACTCTTGTTGCCAGAAAAAAGCCTTCCAAGCCCAGGTTGGCCCTGCTGCCCTCCCACACAGTGCTTGCCCCAGTGGCACATACCTATGTGCTGGGCACAGGTGTCACAGTATTCGGCATAGAGGGACTCGAAGCAGCTGCAGCAGTAGGGCCTGCCATCCTTCATGATGTACCTCTGACCCCCCAGCACTGTCTCACATTCAAAGCAGCAGAAGTGCTTCATGTGCCAGTGTCGTCCTTCAGCCTCGGTGCACTCATCAGCAAAGATGATCTAGGGGAGGAAAACACAAAAGTGGAGCAGAGTCAGTCAGAGAGGGGACCTGGGATGCTGTCAAGCAACCTTCACACCTCCAGCCCATACAACTTTCAAATTTTACAGCTAATCCCTCCATCCTGCATGGAAAACTCCTGTGTTTGGCTTGTGGCTTCTTAAGGAAATCCATACCAAGAGCTCAGGACCAAGGCAGGCAGAGGATACAAAGCGTTAAGGCAGAGCTCACAGTAACATGCTCATGAGCTCATCCATCAGCCTGAAGGGTCAGAGAGGGGACCTGGGACTCTGTCAAGCAACCTTCACATCTCCTGCCTATATAACTTTCAAATTTTACAGCTAATCCCTCCATCCTGCAAGGAAAACTCCTGTGTTTGGCTTGTGGCTTCTTAAGGAAATCCATACCAAGAGCTCAGGACCAAGGCAGGCAGAGGATACAAAGCGTTAAGGCAGAGCTCACAGTAACATGCTCATGAGCTCATCCATCAGCCTGAGGGGTCGATCAGGGTAATAAACACACTTACATGCAACCTATCGATCTGGCAGACTTCTGAGGAACAGGGCAGCTACTTACTAAAACACACTTAGCCCTCTCTGAATCAAGGCCCTCAGTACAAGGGATGAAGGAAAGCACAGGAAGAAGCAGCAGCTCTCTAGAGGGGAGAGAAGATGGAGCCACCTAGCTCCTCACCATCACCTCTACCCCAGCACCTCTGCTTAGGGAGAACACAGCAGTTGTTAAACCAGTACAGAATACTGTTAAGAGTGGGTTGGTGAAACAGCCATCTAAACTGGCTCTAGCAGATGCTCTTTTGATGTCTGCTTCCCATCCCTGCTCCATCTCCACTCCCAAAGCCAAGCTGCAGGTGCAAGCAGCAGCCTGGCTCTCCACCCTGGCACGGGTCACATCAAAAGCTTCTCCCCTGCAGCTCCTCTTACTCCTAAGTTACTCCTTCTCACAATTAGCTGGGTGTTTCAGGGGAAGAAGTGAGTGTTAAAGGAGCTGAATGAGAGACTCACTTGCAAGGCTAAGAAGTACATGGAAAAACAAACAACAACAACAAAAAAGGTTACCCAGCCTAAGCCACAAGGCAGTGGAATGGTTAGGAGTTGTTTTTACACTGGTAAGGTTACAAATTTAATTGGATGCATACATCGATGTTATTTATATCTGAACAGCATACAGCCTTGGATATTTACTGTTACAAGCTAGCAGAGATGGGACACAGTATTTTAAAGTACAGATGGCTTTTCCATGCTCTGCTTTTCACAACTTCCAAAGCCAGGACAATTTCCTTCGCCAGCCTTTCAAGCAGAGATTGACACCTGAAAAACGCTCAGAGGTGACTCGGTATGGATTTCTCGACTTGTTTTGGAGTCTGCTTGCTCAGCTTCCTCCAGTCTGTTAATTGCCTCTCTTAAAGCCTTTCCCAGCTTGGTATGCACTACCCCCTTGAAGGAAACACAGCACTCATCCTAAGACAGACTTCTTCCAGGGGGAAGAGAAGAGAAGGGAGAAACATCACACAGAGCTAGGCTAAAACCAGAGAGCGTAAGGGTGGGATCTTACTGGAGATGCTCATAGAAAGCCTCCCCCCATGGCTCCCTCTGCTAGAACAGCCCTAAGCAGGCTGTGACTAAAAATAGCCAAGATGTTCACCTGAAACATAGGGAAAACTTGCATGAGCCCTTGGTAAAGTAAATCAGAGGGCTGGAGCACCTCTGCTATGAGGACAGGCTGAGGGAGTTGGGACTTTTCAGCCTGGAGAAGAGAAGGCTTCCAGGAGACCTTATAGCAACCTTCCAGTATCTGAAGGGGGCTACAGGAAGGCTGGGGAGGGACTGTTCACAAGGTCTTGTAATGACAGGACGAGGGGGAATGGGTCCAAACTGGCAGAGGGGAGATTGAAACTGGATGTTAGGAGAAAGTTCTTCACAGTGAGGGTGACGAGACACTGGCACAGGTTGCCCAGGGAGGTTGTGGCTGCTCCCTCCCTGGATGTGTTGAAGGTCAGGCTGGATGAGGCCTTGAGCATCCTGATCTAGTGGGAGGTGTCCCTGCCTATGGCACAGGGGGGTTGGAACTGGATGATCTCTGAGGTCTCTTCCAACCTAAACCATTCTATGATTCTATGAAACCACTGCACTTCATGTGCGTGCCTCCATGCAGAGGCTCCTCCTGCTAAGGCACCCACTGCTGCCAGGGCAGATGGAAGTGCAATACCCTCCAGCAGGCCAGGGGGATCCTCATGCTGTTCCCATGGGTAGCATCCATGAGAGGGACAGGATGCAGTGGTTTAAGTGGACAAAGCAGGGGTGAGCTGGCTCTTACCTCGTCGCACGCTGCGCAGCGGGGCTTGAGGCACTCGGCGTGGTGCCTGCCACAGTAGATCTTCCCATCTTGGTAGAAGTAGATCAGGTCGACCAGCAGCTCGTTGCAGACGCTGCAGATGAAGCAGGGAGGGTGCCAGCAAACGCCGTGCCCTGCTCTCGAGGCGAAGACAGCTATGTCCCCTCCGTTGATCTGGCCGCCGCACTGTCAGAGAAGCTGGTGTTTAGCAGGGGCTGCTGAGCCAGCTGCTGCCCATCACCAACCACCTGCTTTCACTGCCATGGCAGCACGAGGTGCAAGCCCAGGTTGGCCCTGCTGCCCTCCTACACAATGCTCGTGCTGTCCCTTAGCCCAGGGCTAAGGGACAGTGGCACATACCTATGTGCTGGGCACAGGTGTCACAGTATTCGGCATAGAGGGACTCAAAGCTGCAATACCCCAGGCTCATCTATAGCCCCAAGTCATTGTCAAAGACTCTCGTTGCCAGGAAAAGCCTTCCAAGCCCAGGCTGGCTCTGCTTCCCTCCTACACAGCACTTGCCCCAGGGCTAAGGGACAGTGGCACACACCTATGTGCTGGGCATAGGTGTCACAGTATTCAGCATAGAGGGACTTGAAGCTGTATGGCTGTGGCATACCCCAGGAACAGCCAGGCTCACCTACAGCCCCAAGTCATTGCCAAAGACTCTTGTTGCCAGAAAAAGCCTGCAGCTCACTGCAGACAATGCAGATGAAGCAGGGAGGGTGCCAGCAAATGCTGTGCCTTGCCCTCGAGGTGAAGACAGCTATGTCCCCTCCATTGATCTGGCCACTGCACTGTCAGAAGCTGGTGTTTAGCAGGGGCTGCTGAGCCAGCTGCTGCCCATCACCAACTACCTGCTCTCACTGCCACGGCAGAAAGAGGTGCTAATTCTTAACCCCTTTCCATCCCCATTCCATGGGGAATAGCAACAAATTGCCCTCCATGAGGCCTGGAGCCAGCATACCTTCTCCACATCAAATACCCTGGGGTGCTGCCAACACATACCCTGATAGGCCTCAGAGCTTGCAGAGGGCATGGGGTGGGTGCTGCTCCTGTGGGGCTTTGGTGAACTCTGTTGGTTAAAAAGCCATCCCCACCTCTGCCAGTTCATCAGCTGCTACCCACCTGCTCGCAGATGGCTCCTGTCATGGTCACAGGGAAGGGCCGGACATTGCCTCTCCCTAAGTTTTCTCTCTTCCTTTGGTTGCTGAAGAGTTTGAGCTCCCTCTTCTCCTCCTCATCCAACGAGTTGCAATAGCGCACCTGAAAAACACAAGGGGAGGCTCAGTGTTGGAGCTGCCTCTGACTCCCTGGCCAGAGAGCTGCAGCCCCCCCAGGCTCTGCAAACCTCTGCAGGGGGGTTACAAAAATGAACTCCATCCTGAGCACAGGGTGGCTGGTGCCACAGCTGTCTGGGTGGCATCCAGGACTTCAAGAGGTGAAGCTGAGAAGAAAGGGCAGAAGGGAGTTTGCTCTTTAAGTGCTAAGCTTGTAGGAAAATCCTGTAAGTTGGGTTCTCTGGGTAGTACCACCCAGACTCAGCAATCAGAATGATGGTTTTCCTCTTCTCTCCTTATGGCAGAGATCTTACAGCAGCTCCAAAAGGTTCCACTGGTATTTGTTTCATCAGTGCAGCCCATTTAACAAGCCTAAGTGCAGGGTTCTACATTTTGGCCACAACAACCCCAGGCACACCACTGTAGGCTGGGGGAAGAGTGGCTGAGAGCAGGCAGGCAGAGAGGGACCTGGGGGTGCCGGGAGATAGGAGCTGAACAGGAGCCAGCAGTGTGCCCAGGTGGGCAGCAGAGCCAATGGCATCCTGGGCTGGAGCAGGAGCAGTGTGGCCAGCAGGAGCAGGGAGGTTATTCTGCCCCTGTACTTGGCACTTGTCAGGCCATATCTTGAGTGCTTGAGTGTCCAGTTCTGCTCCCCTCAATTCAAGAGAGATGTTGAGGTGCTGGAAGGTGTCCAGAGAAGGGCAGCAAGGTTGGGGAGGGGCCTGGAGCACAGCTCTGTGAGAAGAGGCTGAGGGAGCTGGGGGTGTGCAGCCTGGAGAGGAGGAGGCTTGGGGGGGGACCTCATTGCTCTCTACAACTACCTAAAGAGAGGTTGTAGCCAGGTGGGGTTGGGCTGTGCTCCCAGGCACCCAGGGAGGACACAGCCTCAAACTGCACCAGGACAGGTTCAGGCTGGATGTCAGAAAGAAGCTCTACATGGAAAGAGTGATTGGCATTAGAATGGGCTCTTTTCATCCTACATGCTCAGCTCTCTGATGACTGCATAGCCCTGCAGAATATGGCTGAAGATCCAAGGTGGCTACATGCAGCACCAGTGCCCAAGCTGGCCTCCCATTCTTTGGAGAGCAGGCTCATGGAGCTGAGCCAGGACTACTCAGCCTGGAGAAGAGAAGGCTTCAAGGAGACCTTAGAGTGGCCTTCAAGTATCTGAAGGGGCCTACAGGAGGGCTGGGGAGGGACTATTCACAAGGTCTTGTAATGACAGGATGAGGAGGAATGGGTTTAAACTGGCAGAAGGGAGATTGAAACTGGATGTTAGGAGGAAGTTGTTTGCAGTGAGGGTGGTGAGACACTGGCACAGGTTGCCCAGGGAGGTTGTGGAGCACAGAAACACCTCAATGTGATCAAAGATCACATTGAGGTGTTTCTGTGCTCCAAAACCTCCCTGGAGGTGTTCAAGGCCAGGCTGGATGAAGTCTTGAGCATCCTCATCTAGTGGGAGGTGTCCCTGCCTATGGCACAGGGACATTGAAAGTGGCTGAGCTTTGAGGTCCCTTCCAACCTAACCCATTCTATGACTCTATACCCACGTGAGCAACCAGCACACCTTGGGTTTTCAACGGAGCAAAAGTGAGCACAAGGGGAAACTGGATACCAAACCTGCCAATAAGCAGCAGCAGCAGCATCCACCTGCACCTATCTGGGTGTTCTTCAGCTGCCAGAGGCTGTGAGTTTTCAGCTGCTGTCAGGGAAGACAGGCAGGCAGGCAGGCAGGACGTACGGGGAGAAGCCCCTGCCGAGTGCCTGGAGCTCCCCTGGCACTGCCAGCACCACGCTGTGCCCGTGGGCACCCAGCCACACGGAAGGCAAACTCGTTAAAATCCGACCCAGATCAAACAAGTTACCTACATGTATTTCCCAGGGCGGCTTCTTCACAAAGCAGCAGGAAAATCGTTGGATTTGGGGTTTTTTTGGTTTTTTTTTTTTTTGTTTTTTGTTTTGTTGTTGTTGTTGTTGTTTACAAAGGGAAATGCTGCGAGCTACCAGAAGCCAAGCTTCTCCCTGGGGGAAGAGGATGTCAAAGGCTGGACCCATTTGGCTGCCCCACATCTTTCTTGAGATGCAAGGAGGTTTGTTTGCTATGACTGGGGCTTGACTCAGCCGCCAGCTCTCCCAGCTTGTGAGGCTCAGCCTGGGTGAAACCCCTCCTTGGCACCCACGCTCCCAAGGTGAGCTGGAAGCAGCGCTTGGGAAAAGGCTTTTCTGCACCTAGCCCCAGCTGATCCCAGCGGTGGGTTTGGGGTTTGTTTTTTTTTTAATGCAACTTTTAACGCAGCTTTGGCCTCCGAGGGCCGAGAAAGTGATTCTCATTTCAGAGGAAGGAAGAAGGAGGATTTACAAAAAAAGCTCAACTTCAGAAATAAAGCAGCTCCTTCCCCACCTCCCACACCATCCAAGCAGGGAGCAGATAGGGCACTTCAGCAGCGACCAAGCCAAACTCCCCAACCAGATCTGTGCGAAAAGCGGAAAGGGCTGAGGAAGGACCAACCACGTTTCCTGCAAGAGCTGCCCCAGGAGGGATCCCCCCCATACCTGCAGCCCTGGTAGGTGTCCAAAGACACTTTTTTTTTTTTTTCTTTTTTGGTTACTGACCTCATTGTCGTGTGGTGGCAGCTGGTGCAAGAGCTGCTTTATGCGAGATTTTTCTCCCGGGCTGTTCACATAGGGGACCTTGTCCTCGGGCAGGCAGCTGTAGTACTGGTGCACCTAGGGAAGCAAGAGAGGGGGGCTGCAGTGGGGGCTCTCTGGCTGAGCACCCTGTGCCCGTCCAGCAGCCCCACCCCGAGCAAGCAGTGGGTCTTGCCAGCGGTTTTGAGGCAGGCAGCGCTTGGGGGTCGTTGCCTTTCCCCCGGGGGAGGCAGAGGGCTGGCAGCTTGGTCGTTACCCTTTGCTCCGCCAGCCTCCATAGCGCTAGCATGGCTGCGGGGATGTGTCAGCACCTGCCTCGCCAGGGGAGGTTAAAAAGGCTGCGCCCCGGCAGCCTCCCTGTTGCTGGCTATCATCTCAGCCTCCACCTCCAGCAAACCCCCCCTGGGCTTTCTTCTGCCGGAATTTGTGGAAATAAACCAGCAGATAAAATCTGTTGGAAGGCTCAGTTTGGTTTTTTTTTTTCCTCTCTTTTGTCTCGAGAGGGTGTAATTAAAACCAGCTATTAAAAAGGCAGGAGCCCGGTGGCAGCCCGCAGAGGAAGCACACCCTGAACCCCAGCATCCCTCCTCTGACTGCCACACCTGGGACCTGAACTCAAGGGCTGGGCCAGGCACCGGGATGGCACTCACCAGCCATGGCTCAGCTCTGAAGTGGCGATGGTGAGGTTGAACAGCTTGGGAAGAACCAGGAGGAAGGTAAAGGTATGGGAAAGCTCAGGTGGGAGTTTGTGCAGCCCTGGATGCCTCTGGATGTTGAGGCAGCCACAGAGGGCTGGAAGGCTCCTTCACTCAGTGCTCGGCTAGAGAGATGCAAACTGTTGACCTGATGAATGCAGCAAAACCCCTGAGATGCCCCCGCAGCAATTAGCTTCAGAGCAGCCACATTGCCTGTAGCTTTCACAGGTCTTATTCTGAACCACACTTGCTTTGCAGTGGCTTCTGATAAACTTTTTTTTTTTTTCACTGTAAATTTTGGGCTTTGGCCTAGAAAGCACCATCTGGGCTGTCTTTGCTCAGAGGAGCTCACAGCATCTGCAGGATCACAAGCTGCCGTGGGTTGCTGGGAGGGATGGGGACACAGAGGCAGGTCACACTCAGCTGGCTGGCAGGGGAGCTCACACATGGGGTGCTGGGGGGTTGCCTTCAACAGGAAGACATCGCTTTATGTTCCAGAATAGATTTCCAAATCGGACATCATTGAGGAAAAATTAGTTTGCATTCAGCTCACTCCCTGATCTCACTCAGAGCCACCCGAAGAGCAGAGCTGCAATCACTTCTCCGCTCGTTTTATGGCCCCCCTCCAAGCCAACCCTGACATCCACCCTTCTCCATCACCAGGTTTTCGTGGAAAGGGAGACTTTTCAAGCAGATTTCCACCCATAACTCTGCAGTGCTGATGACAGAGGAACTGCTCAGGCCACGAAGCTGAGGAACACGCCAAGCAGATGCCACTGCAAAGCCCTGAATTTGTTTTGCTGAGGCACAGCAGAAACAGACCCACCAGCTATGGAAAGCTGTCAAAGAAAGAGAGGCTGCTAAGCAGTTTGTTGTGTTAAAAAGAAAAACAAACACCACACATTAGGATACTTACTTTGCATTATAGAGCATCCTTCACCCAGGGACATCAAAGCACATTAAAAAGCATTCAAATTCCCAGGACATGCTCCACAAGGTAGGAAATGCATGCACTGGAAAGGACCGTTCACAGCATAAGGACGTTAAGTGAGCTCCCCGAGTTGATGCAGCTTGTCCTCAGCAGAGCATGCAGCTGGAAAGCTGCCTGTGGGGCCCTGGCTTCAACACCTTTCACTAGGCTGCCAGGCTACCCTGGTGCTTCCTGGCCCTAGAGATGCCTGCTGCCTTCCCTTGCCAAACTCCCCATGCACACACAGGCTGCTGGCTTGCCCCTGCATTCTGCTTCACTCGTTTGCATTTTTATTTCTTGCAACGATGTTTTTTTGTTGGTTGTTTTTTTTTTTGCCCACTGAGTCCCTGAAGTTGGCTGAGATCAGAATGTGCCTTTTTTTATTTTTGTTTTTTTTTAACATTATTTGAAGAGTTGCCAAATTTCATCAGGCTGCTCCAAGTCCCTAAAGGAATGAGCTGTGAGATAGAATCACAGAATCAGTAAAGGTTGGAAGGGACCACAAGGATCAGCCAGTTCCAACCCCCCTGCCATGCCCAGGAACATCCTTCCCTAGATCAGGCTGCCCACAGCCTCTGCCAGCCTGGCTGCAAACACCTCCAGGGATCTGGTTCCAACACCTCCCTGGGCAACCCATTCCAGGCTCTCACCACTCTCATGCTCAACAACTTCCTCCTCACATCCAATCTGAATCTCCTCACCTCCAGCCTTGCTCCATTCCCTCTAGTCCTGTCACAATCTGAGATCCTAAAAAGTCCCTCCCCAGCTTTCTTGTAGGCCCCCTTCAGATCCTGGAAGGCCACTATAAGGTCCCCTGGGAGCCTCCTCTTCACCAAACTTCTCATCTTGGGTGAGAAGCTGGGAAGGGAGTTCTTCCATCGGCAGCCTGGGCACTGCCTTCCTGGAGCCTGATGCAGTGGGATGACCTTGGGGGACCTGTTCTAGTGGGAGGTGTCCCTGCCTATGGTGGGAGGTTGGAACTGGATGAGCTTTGAGGTCCCTTCCAACTTAAACCATTTTATGATGTATGTGCCCAGCTTCACTCCAGCTTCCACTAGGAAGTTTTCCATTTAGAATCAGCAGGTCTGCAGGAACTGGTTCCCATCACACCAGCAACATAGCTCAGCAGGGATGGGCAATTTAGTTTGAAAAGCAAAACCAAATAAATACAGCAGGCTCCAACCTGTGTGCTGTTGCCTGAAATAACTCAAAAGGGTTTGCTTTGGATCCACATCAGCCAAGGAGACCTTCTGCAGGGGTGCTTGTGGGATGGAGCAGAGACAGCTGCCAGTCCTTGCCCAACAGGACATCTCATGGGGAGAAAAATCCTTTCTTTGTGACTGTTGCTAGCTTCTTCCAGTGCTGCCTTTACATCCACTGACCTTCCTGGTGATAAATCTGAACAAAGGGGACGCAGAGATCCTTTTACCTGGGGCAGAACTCCTATCCCAAGAGGTTCAGCCAAGCACAGCTGAAGAGCAGGATACACTTTGCCTGGTGACATTAATCATATAAGCCCTCTCATCCATCACTCGTGTCCCATGGGATGGCCAAGCCAGGGGAGGGCAGAGTCACAGGCTGCCAGCAAACCCTGCCTCTGTGCTCAGCTAGCAGCATTTCTCACCCTGAGCTGGCACAGCCTGGTTGTGATGCTCAAGAACAAGGGAAAACAAAGAAGGAAAGGGAGGATTCTCAGATCAATCTGGCTTTTCAGGGAAGAGGCCTCTAGAAAACGTTAGCTTGCTGGAGAGCTAAAACTGCTCAGTCTGCACTTTGCTTTTGTACAAAAGGTCACTGTTTTCTGTTAAAATAACTCCTCCTCTGTTCAGCTCCAGTTTGGAGCACGCACAAGGCTCTGCAGCTAGTGAGCCTTGCAGGGTGTGCTGGTTTGAACTAATTGGAGGATTTGGATTAGGAATTAGGCTACAGGCTGAGAGAGGAAAACAGATGATGCTACTCCACTCAGAGCTCTACTGAGAAATGAAAAAAAAAATTGTTTTAAGAGTTGTAACCCAAATACAGATAAGTCAGAGTGCTTCAGGCCACTCTGGGCTGTGGTTGCTTCTTGCATGGCTCCTTTCTCCCTGCCTTTTGTAGCTGATTCTTAGTAATTCCACTAACTTCTTTTCTACTGCTAACCCCCCACTGCCAATCTACCTTCGCCTATCTGCTGCATCAACATCTGGTGAGATAAGATTGGGGAAGAGGGGGAAGGTGGTAGGGGTGGTTAGAAACCCCTCTTAGGGATTTTTGATCTCTGGGAGGGCTGTGGTGTTTCTGTATTACCTTTTCACTGTAAATATCTGTCATACCTTGTAAACATCTGCTTGTATATTGAGCATTGCTGTAAATATAAAGCTTCATTTATCAACTTCCAGCCCACTGAGTCCTAGCCTGGGTCATATCAAAGGGTGGGGGTGGGGGGCAGGTAACTGCTAAACCACCACACAGGGCCACTGTACCCAAAATGCCTGATCCAGACCCCACCAAGCACTGGTGAACAGCTCCTGGCTGACCTCAATGGGCTCTGCAACATGAGCTGCATCCAGATAAGGAGAACAGCATGGGGCAGTGACCCAGGGCAGATAACATTTCCCTTTTAAACTGTGTCGTATCTTTAGCTGATTTATTATTAAATACCTCTGCTGCAGAACAACAGAGCAGCTCCACACCCTGCTGTGTCCCCCAGCAACACATCTGCTCTGGCCATGCCATGACTACCCTAACCAGGACCTTTAGCCCACAGGAGAGGCGTGGGGGCCGCAAGAGATTTCATCCTTGCTTTCCCCACTTGCCCCTCTCCACTCTGACCTCTGCTCCCATCCGGATGGGAGGGAGCCCAGAGGAATCTGGCAAGCATCAGGCTGAATTAAAGTCAGGCTTCAGACAAGGTCAGGAGGCCCCCCCAATGCCGTGGGGATGAGACTGGCCGGCGTGCTGGAATGCAGGCTGGCTGTGGGTGCTGGGTGGTGTGGCACGTTGGCCAGCTGGGCAAGCCCTGTCCTGTCCTGGGGAGGTCTCCCAGGCTCTGTGGTGTGAGCGTCCAGCAGATAGCCATCTTCCCAGGGCCCTACTCTCACCTTCCCAAGCAAAACGTCCTGATGCTAAGGTCTGCCAACAAAAGCTGATCCGCCTTTTGGAAATCAAGCGCTGCTTGAAGCTGGAAAGGGAGGGTAGAGGGAGGGGAAGACAAAAATGAAATAATAATAAAAAAAAAAAAAAAAAAAAAACAAGCAAGCAGAAGAAAGGGAAGAACGTAATTGTAAAACAAGGCTAGGAAAAAGCCTTTAAAGTGGAGCCAGCTTTTATTCAAAGGCACTGAGGAAAAGTAATTGCATTAGTTTACAAATGCCTTTGTGTTCTGCAGTCTCCCTAGGCTTGGGGTGTGTTTCCAGTTTAACTTTGACAGTTTGCAAACCTATCCAGCCCCACGAAATAAAGGCAGGGCTGCAAGCTTCTCCCAGCGGTCCCAGGGGGTGACCAAAGGCGAAGCCTACACCAGCACGTTTGGCTTTGCTCAGCCCTGGGACCGCTGGGAGAAGCTGCATGCAGTGCTACACCTTCTCCTAGGAGGAAAAGCTTGCAGACATTGATCATCCCTTTGATTAATGAATTCAAGGAGGTGGAGAGGGAAACACATTTAGCTGTACTCAACACCCCTAACTGAAAGCACCCACCAAACTGGGCTGTTTGGGATGACTGTGCAGCTGGGATGGACTACAAAGGAGCACACGGTGGAGTCCTGACAGCTCAGCCCATGGGTGAGCCACGGCTTGCTCAGCCACAACAACTCCAGCATATCCAGCTGGGCAATCCTGCCTGGCTATGGTGGAGGCAAACAAACTGCAGAAGTTGCTCCAAGCCTCCTGCAAAGAGCCCTGTGAGAAGCAATGTGCCCAGACATGGACGTCCCCAAAAAGGAGACCTCGGTGGGTCAGCCACAGGCAGAGCACAACAAATCATTGCACACAGAGAAGCACACTCAAGATCAAGTGTGCCAACACTGTTTGACACCTCCTGTGCTCCTTTTCCTTGGGACCATGCCAGTGGTGCCACAGCCCCACCAGCCCACCTCGTGCCACTGAGGGATGTACAGTGTGGGCATGGGGAGTTACTCGCACATTGGTGTCAGAAGTGGCTACTGGTGCACGTGTGTGTGGACACTTGCTTGTGACCCTGAGCTGGCTGTGTGTGAGCTCCCACGGGCTTTGGCTGCAGTAGGAGGAAGGTGGCCAGCAGTGCTGACAAGCCTCTGCTGGCCCAGGCAAGTGAGACTGCTCCTGGAGCCTGCCTGCTCCTCCCCAGCGCTGGCTTCCTCAACAGCCTCTCAGGCATTAAATAACCTTTTACACCGAGCACTTAAAACTGACAGAGAAACGAAACTGGTGTCTCCAGTATTTCATCCCTGCTGGCCTACTTTGGAACAAAAAAAGAAAAAAAAAAAAAAAAAAAAAAGGGAAAAAAAAAAATATCCAAACAAGCCACACACAAATAGCCCTCTGGACATGTCTGCAAAACACTGTGAGCGCTCACACACGTAGGCTCACACACACGTGTGAAACTGGGAAATGGTCTGGTGGGCTCTGGCCTGAGCCTGGCACGTCCTGCTTTCCAGAGGCCACTGGGACACAAAGCACTTATTTATTTCTTGAAGCAAAACAATCCTTGCAGCGAGGCCAGCTGCTCCAAAATGGAGAGGAGAACGGCAACTGCTGCTCAGGTCTGCAGCCAGGCATACGTAGAATAGAATCATAGAGTTGTAGAATCAGTCAGGGGTGGAAGGGACCACAAGGAGCAGCCAGTTCCAACCCCCCTGCCATGCCCAGGGACACCCTACCCTAGAGCAGGCTGCCCACAGCCTCTGCCAGCCTGGCCAAAAACACCTCCAGGGATCTGGCCCCAAACCCCTCCCTGGGTAACCCATTCCAGCCTCTCACCACTCTCATGCTCAACAACTTCCTCCTCACATCCACTCTGAATCTCCCCACCTCCAGCTTTGCTCCATTCCCCCTAGTCCTCTCACTAGCTTATAGCCTAAAAAGTCCCTCCCCAGCTTTTCTGTAGCTCACTTCAGATCCTGGAAGGCCACAAGAAGGTCCCCTGGGAGCCTCCTCTTCTCCAGCCTGCACAGCCCCAACTCTTTCAGGCTGTGCTCACAGCAGAGGTGCTGCAGCCCTCTGAGCATCCTCGGGGCCCTTCTCTGCACACCTCCAGCATGTCCACATCCCTCTTGTCCCAGGGTCTCCAGAACTGGATGCACTACTCCAGGTTAGGTTTCACCAGAGTAGAGTAGAGAGGCAGAATCACCTCCCTGGCTCTGCTGGCCACACTGCTCCTGCTGCAGCCCAGCCTCTGCTTGGCTTTCTGGGCTCCAAGTGCACACTGCTGCCTCATCTTAAGCTTCTCATCCACCAGCAGGGAACCAGAGTTCTCCAGAGACCCTACAGCCCTAGCTGGGGGAAGACTCTTGTCGCCTCCAGCCCCAGATGTACTCCTGTCTGCTGGCATGGGAGGCATTCAGCTCCCAGCACTGGATGGTCTGGCATCCCACAGCGCTGCGCTCACTCTCAGGAACCCTCTCCTGAGTTGCAAGGACAAAGGAAAAAACGATTTTCCAGAGGGCTATTTGTTCTGGCAGGCTCTGGGGCTCTCCACGTGCCTCTCTCCTGCAGCTCATGGCAGCCGAGGCGCTCGAGCATTGCCGCGCACCAGTTGAATGCGACATCTGCTCCTGCCAAGCCTTTGGAGCGGCTCTCGGTCTGAAAGAGATCCCCTGCAAACATTGCTTCCTGCTGCCATCAAAGGAGAACAGCTGAATGAGGGCCGTGCAGCCACGGCGTTTCTGACTCCTGACAGCACATGCCATGAGTTTCTTTCCTCAAGCAGAAATGGAATTTGGATTAAAAGGAACCAGACACAGTCCTCCCGAGAAGCGCCTGAGAGCGGGTTGTGTGCTGGGACAGGCTGGCTGGCACTGCAGCTCTCCCACCACTCAGGCTCCCCTGGAGGAGAAGCAATCATAATGATCATTGATCACACCTGATAACCCCCCTGGGCATGCCACTTAAAATGCTCTTCTATTTCTGAGCTAGGGGCTGCATGTTAGGAGAACGCTGCCATAAGGAAGAGCTCCTGCAGCTGGGTGGAGGCAATGCCAAGCACAAATGCAG
>VWZI01005102.1:107326-125864 GCA_013396835.1 Psilopogon haemacephalus
CTTTTGTTTCCCACCCTCCCCCCCAGTTACCAAAGAGAGAAGCAGAAAAGAACAAGCCCTACGAGGATCTCTCTTTCGTTTCGTTTGTGCGTTCAGACCAGACTTGTCCCTGCCAAGTCTCCATAACGCACCCAGAAACTGCCACAGGCAACAAGTGCTGGTGCCCCTGGAAGAAAAATCAGCACAAGGCTTTCCAAAGAGCATATTGACCCAATTCACTTCTGCTAACTGGGTGGTGTCATCCTTACCTGCTCAGGCTTCAGGCCGGGGGGTACCCAGGCGTACTCTTCCAAGGCACAGCCTGAGTCGTCGTCAGAAGTCGAATTCCTCTGGAAGTCAAACATCAGCTTGGTGACGGTCTTCTCCATCTCCAGAGGCATCACTGTTACAATGTGCTCTTCCTGGGAACACTTACAGTGAAGGCAAATCTTCCTGCAAGGTGAGGAGAGAGGCAAGGTGCCCTGGTGAGTTACACTGTGCAGAAGTAAGCAAAGCGATTCCAGCCAGCCTCTGGCCGGCAGATGCTCAGCTCAACCTGTTTTTAATCTTGAGGCATTTTCTGACACAGGATTTTGTCTCTTTCACAAGGAATGAATAAAAAGTCCATATTTGTTGTAACAACCATTGGCAATCAAGCTGAGTCGGACTGCCCAGTGTCTGGGGAGATGTAATTCATAGAATCATAGAATCAGTCAGGGTTGGAAGGGAGCACAACGAACATCTAGTTCCAACCCCCCTGCCATGCACAGGGACACCCTACCCTAGATCAGGCTGCCCACAGCCTCTGCCAGCCTGGCCAAAAACACCTCCAGGGATCTGGCCCCAAACACCTCCCTGCAGGGGCAACCCATTCCAGCCTCTCACCACTCTCATGCTCAACAACTTCCTTCTCATGTCCAGTTTGAATTTCCCCACCTCCAGCTTTGCTCCATTTTCTCTAGTCCTGTCACTACCTCATAGCCTAAAAAGTCCCTCCCCAGCTTTTTTGTAGCCCACTTCAGATCCTGGAAGGCCACAAGAAGGTCCCCTGGGAGCCTCCTCTTCTCCAGAGTGCACAGCCCCAACTCTTTCAGGCTGTGCTCACAGCAGAGCTGCTGCAGCCCTCTCAGCATCCTCAGGACCCTTCTCTGCACACCTCCAGCATGTCCACATCCCTCTTGTCCCAGGGGCTCCAGCACTGGATGCACTACTCCAGGTGGGCTCTCAGCAGAGCACAGCAGAGGGGCAGAATCACCTCCCTGGCCCTGCTGCCCACACTGCTCCTGCTGCAGCCAAGACTCTGCTTGCCTTTCTGCCCTGCAAGTGCACACTTCAGCTTCTCCTCCACCAGCAGCCCAAGTCCCTCTCCTCAGGGCTGCTCTCCAGCCAGGCTCTGCCCAACCTGGATTTATGCTTGGCATTGCCTCGATCCAGCTGCAGGACCTTGCCCTTGGCCTTGTTGAATCTCCTGAGGTTGGCTTGTGCCCACCTCTGCAGCCTGTGCAGCTCCCTCTGGATGCCATCCCTGCCCTCCAGCCTGGCTGCTGCACCACACAGCTTGGGCTCAGCAGCAAACTCACTGAGGCTGCACTCAATGCCTCTGTCCATGGCACCCACAAAGATGTTGAAGAAGACTGGTAATTTGTTTGTCCCTTTACAGAACTGCAGGGAGTATTTCCAGGGGCTAGCCCAGGCAAGGGCCATGGGTGCCAGCCACTAACTGCTGAGCAGTTATCAAGTTTAGGGCAGCAGAGAATTGGCTAACACAGAAAATGGTGGATTGACTGGGAAGCTGAGAGTGACAAGTCCCTTTAGCACACTGATATAGCACAAATATGCTTATTAGAGTGGCATAAAAATTGATTATAGTCTGAACATAAAAAGCTAAACTAAATTAAGGGAGGCTACAAAAAAAAACAACCCAGTCACACAGTCACAGTACAACAGCATCTTAAATGCTTGGCTTGGTGGCATGTACTATGGCTCAGATCACTGCCAGAGAATCATAGAATCAGTCAGGGTTGAGAAGGGACCACAAAGATCATCCAGTTCCAACCCCCCTGCCATGCCCAGGGACCCCCTACCCTAGAGCAGGCTGCCCACAGCCTCTGCCAGCCTGGCCAAAAACACCTCCAGGGATCTGGCCCCAAACACCTCCCTGCAGGGGCAACCCATTCCAGCCTCTCACCACTCTCATGCTCAACAACTTCCTCCTCACCTCCAGCCTCAATCTCCCCACCTCCAGCTTTGCTCCATTCCCCCCAGTCCTGGCACTCCCTGACACCATCAAAAGTCCCTCCCCAGCTTTTCTGTAGCTCTCTCCAGATGCTGGAAGGCCACCAGAAGGTCCCCTGGGAGCCTCCTCTTCTGCAGCCTGCACAGCCCCAACTCTTTCAGGCTGTGCTCACAGCAGAGCTGCTGCAGCCCTCTGAGCATCCTCGGGGCCCTTCTCTGCACACCTCCAGCATCTCCACATCCCTCTTGTCCCAGGGGCTCCAGCACTGGATGCACTACTCCAGGTGGGCTCTCAGCAGAGCACAGCAGAGGGGCAGAATCACCTCCCTGGCCCTGCTGCCCACACTGCTCCTGCTGCAGCCCAGCCTCTGCTTGCCTTTCTGCCCTGCAAGTGCACACTGCTGCCTCATCTTCAGCTTCTCCTCTACCAGCACCCCCAAGTCCCTCTCCTCAGGGCTGCTCTCCAGCCACTCACTGCCCAACCTGTATTGGTGCTTGGGATTGCCTCGACCCAACTGCAGGACCTTGCCCTTGGCCTTGTTGAACCTCCTGAGGTTAGTTTGTGCCCACCTCTGCAGCCTGTCCAGGTCCCTCTGGATGCCATCCCTGCCCTCCAGCCTGTAGGGTGTTCCTGGGCATGGCAGGGGGGTTGGAATTGGATGATCCTTGTGGTCCCTTCCAACCCTGACTGATTCTATAATTCTATTTTTTGATTCTATATTTTATAGCAGCATAGGATTGTGAATTAGTTTGTGCTAATGCAACACCACTGAGGAATGGGAAGGCAGCAGAGGGAAGACATCTCAGAAATAAAAAAAGGCTGCCATACAAAAGGTAAAGTTAAAATTACTGTTGCCACCCTGGACGTTTCTCTGCTGCTGTAAAGCAATTAAACATCAGTTAAACATCAGGGGCTTTAATTCTCAAACACCTTTCCCTCTGTTTCCACTGTAGCCTAGAAGGCAGCAAAGCCTACCAGTGCTCGGATCCAGACTCAAGTCTGAATTTCCACTTGGCCACTGCAGCAGAGACAAAAAAAAAAGCACCCTTGCAAAAGTCAAGAGGCTCCGTTAAGTCAAGCCAGGGAGATTTGCCAGATTTTCCCATTTCCTGCCTTTCAGCAGATCTAAGCCACACAGTGACCCCCCCCCTACCCCTCCCTGGCGTCTGGTTTGTGTCCAGTCGTTGAGCCTCGGCATCGCCTCTGGCTGTTAACCTTCAAAAATAACCATGGCACCACTTCATGTCAATGCTTTAATGAATCAGCTACTGTGGAAGGGCAGCTGAGCAAAGCTGCTGGTTCCTTTTGCCACAGGATGCTTAGAAGCAGCTCTGACGTGCAACGAGATGCTAAGGATAACTAGAATCATAGAGTCATAGAATCAGACAAGGCTGGAAAGGACCACAAGGATCATCTAGTTCCAACCCCCCTGCCATGCCCAGGGACACCTCACACTAGAACAGGCTGCCCACAGCCTCTGCCAGTCTGGCTGCAAACACTTCCAGGGATGTGGCCCCAAACACCTCCCTGCAGGGGCAACCCATTCCAGCCTCTCACCACTCTCATGCTCAACAACTTCCTCCTCACATCCAATCTGAATCTCCCCACCTCCAGCTTTGCTCCATCCCCCTCAGTCTTATCACTACCTGTGTGCTGGTTTGAACTAATTGGAGAATTTGAGTGAGAAATGAGACTGTTGGCTGAGAGAGGAAAACACAGGATGGCACTGCACCCAGAGCATTACTGAGAAAGAAAAATAAATTGTTTCAAAAAAAAGTGTAACCCAAATGTAGACAGGGAGATGGTTTCAGGATGCACTGGGCTGTGGCTGCTCTTTGCATGGTTCCTTTTGTCTCTGTCTTTTGTAGCTGATTCTTAATAATTCGACTAACTTCTTTCCTACTCCTAACCCCCCCCTGGCTGATCTACCTCAGCTTATCTGCAGCATCAACAGGTGGTGAGATAAGATTGGGGAAGGAGGGAGAGGTGGTAGGGGGTGGCTGGTTACCCCTCTTGGGGATTTTGGTCTCTGGGAGGGCTGTGGTGTTTCTGTATTACCTTTTCATTGTATATATCTGTAAATATCTGTTANAAGTCCCTGCCCAGCTTTCTTGTAGGACACCTTAAGATACTGAAAGGTCACAGTAAGGTCACCTGGGAGCCTTCTCCTCTCCATACCTAACAGCCCCACTCAAATGCAACATGAGATACAACTTCACATTTGAGCAAACACAATAATGTTGTCCAAGATTTTAAGCTTCAGGGTGACTAAAGAGTCATTTTCCAGTGTCACCTCGGGGAGGGCTGTGGTGTTTCTGTATTACCTTTTCACTGTATATATCTGTAAATATCTGTTTGTATATTGTGCATTGCTGTAAATATGAAGCTTCATTTATCAACTTCCAGTGTTTTCTGAGTCCTAGCCGGGGTTTATATCAAAAGGTGGGGGGGCAGGGAACTGCTTAAACCACCACAACCTGCCATCCTAAAAAGTCCCTGCCCAGCTTTCTTGTAGGACACCTTAAGATACTGAAAGGTCACAGTAAGGTCACCTGGGAGCCTTCTCCTCTCCATACCTAACAGCCCCACTCAAATGCAACACGAGATACAGCTTCACATTTGAGCAAACACAATAATGTTGTCCAAGATTTTAAGCTTCAGAGTGACCAAGCACTCCCCAAAGAGTAATTTTCCAGTATCATCCTGCAAGTTACTTCATAAAGAGACATTTGAGACAATTCAGGACAAAGCATAGGAGAAGTAGAAAGAGGCCAAGGAGTTTGCAAGAGTAACAAAGCTCTGGAGGCCAGGATTTGGCACTGGAGATATTTACTCTAATGCAGTTTAGGACTTCATAGCCAGATTTTCCTTTTCAGGGTATCAGCCACCAGCTTCAAAGGGAGACCAACTCTACAGTCTGTGCTTGGCCAGTAGCAACAAGAAGAGCACAAGTGCTGCAGTGGGGGATAAAGGCAGCCCACACGATGCTGCACTTCTCCCTGCTCTACACACATAGAATGGTTTAGGTTGGAAAGGACCTCAAAGATCATCCAGTTCCAACCCCCTGCAGGGACACTTCCCAAGGCCTCAACACTTCGAGGATGGCAGGAGGATGCTCTCAGCTTATACTGAGTGAGATAAACCAGGCCATTGTGAGTACCTTAACTAACAGTGCTGAAGATGGCAGGAGGATGCTCTCAGCTTGTACTGAGTGAGTAAAGCCAGGCCACTGTAAGGACCTTAACTAAAAGTGACTAAAAGTGCTGAAGAGTTAATCATAGAATGCTTTAGGTTGGAAAAGACCTTAAAGCTCATCCAGTTCCAACCCCCCTGTGCCATAGGCAGGGACACCTCCCCCTAGAATCAAGAAGAGTATGATCAACTAGACCACTCAGATCACCCTATGTGACTGCCATCCAGCAGCCAGGAATGTCAGGATCAAGTTGGGGAGCTGACTTAACACCCACCCTCACTCATGCCCTTTTCCCTTTAAACAGGTACTGCTGATGGGTGGCTTCTCCTGGTCAGAAAAGCCAAGGTTGTGAAGGACACAGGTAGCCTGCCTGCTCATTTAGTGATGTCCCCAGGCCAGGACAAGAGGCTCTGCAAAAACTGTGCACCGTTAAAAAAACTAAACATTTCCAGGCACAGGCTTTCTACTGCCTCCTTGGACAAACTGCACAAACATCAGGATCTTGCCCCCTGAGATATTCAGTTCCTTTCCCCTCATTAAAACCAGAAGATTAACAGCTTTAATTACAATTATTTTCTTTGCATTAGGATATGTTGCTCCATGGGAACAATACTCAGGGTCCTAGGAGTGTCCTGTGATATGGTTTCTACGACTTCTTTGCATAGGTCTCACTTACTCAACTTTGTTCTACCGTTCTCTAGCTCGCTATAATTAAAAAAACAACTCCCTGCAGGAAAAAAACTTAATATAAGAATGTACACTTCAAACGTGAGAGGAAATTGGAAAGGCAGCACCCCCCTCACCATGCCCAAAGCAGGGGGGGAATGAAGCCAGACGATGCACGTGGCAGTGCTCAACCCTGCGCGGTGCCATGGGTGCCAGTGCTTGTGGCAGAAAGCTGGTGGGGGTTGGGAGAGGAATGGGACCATGGCCTGCCTGGCCTCACCACCAACAGCTCCATAGTCATTAATATGCAAAGAGCAGCAGAGCCTGGAGATGCTCAGCACGTCGGTGTGCTGCATTCCTGACCATATAAAGGATGCAAGGTCCTGCAGCTGGGTGGAGGCAATGCCAAGCACATATGCAAGGTGGGCAGTGAGTGACTGGAGAGCAGCCCTGAGGAGAGGGACTTGGGGGTGCTGGTGGAGGAGAAGCTCAAGATGAGGCAGCAGTGTGCACTTGCAGGGCAGAAGGCCAAGCAGAGGCTGGGCTGCAGCAGGAGCAGTGTGGGCAGCAGGGCCAGGGAGGTGATTCTGCCCCTCTACTCTGCCCTGGTGAGACCCCACCTGGAGTAGTGCATCCAGTGCTGGAGCCTCTGGGACAAGAGGGATGTGGAGATGCTGGAGGTGTGCAGAGAAGGGCCCCGAGGATGCTCAGAGGGCTGCAGCACCTCTGCTGTGAGCACAGACTGAAAGAGTTGGGGCTGTGCAGGCTGGAGAAGAGGAGGCTCCCAGGGGACCTTCTTGTGGCCTTCCAGGATCTGAAGGGGCCTACAAAAAAGCTGGGGAGGGACTTTTTAGGCTATCAGCTAGTGAGAGGACTAGGGGGAATGGAGCAAATCTGGAGGTGGGGAGATTGAGATTGGATGTGAGGAGGAAGTTGTTGAGCATGAGAGTGGTGAGAGGCTGGAATGGGTTGCCCCTGCAGGGAGGTGTTTGTGGCCAGATCCCTGGAGGTGTTTTTGGCCAGGCTGGCAGAGGCTGTGGGCAGCCTGATCTAGGGTAGGGTGTCCCTGGGCATGGCAGGGGTGTTGGAACTAGATGATCCTTGTGGTCCTTTCCAACCCTGATTCTATGATTGTTTATAAGGGCTGGGTGGCACAGCCAGCAAAAGGAAACTCATCAGCTTGGCTTTGGCCAGACACAATCCTCACCTGACCAGCAGCAAAGCATCATCATGATGATTTCTGCTGCCTGTGCACAGAACTTGAGAAGAGTGTGGGCAGGTTTGTCTTTGTAAGTAGGAAGAAACTAACACAAATCAACTTTTTGTAAAAATCCTGTCTTCATTTCTGAGCCTTTCCTTCTTGCTCTCACTCTAGAGCAGGGTCTGCAATCTCTGCAGGATTCCTGCAGGGTCTGCAGGAAGGAACTTGCTGTAGTCTTTAAGAAACATCTCCAGCATCAGGAAGGACACAGGGTTGCTGTTGCTAACAGCTGAAGACATTTGGGTTAGAATTCACAGCACCACAGAATTTCTTAGATTGGAAAAGACCTTCAAGATCACGGAGTCCAATCATTAGTTTCACACTGACAAGTCCTTGTGTAAACCAAATCCCTCAGTACAACACCTAAGCATTATGAATGGTTGGAAAGGACCACCAGGATCATCCAGGCCAACCTTCATCCCCAATCCTCAATCACCAGACCATAGCCTCAAGCACCACATCCACTCCCCTTTTAAACACCTCCAGGGATGGTGACTCCATCACCTCCCTGAGCAGCCTGTTCCAGTGCCTGACCACCTGCTCAGTAAAGAACTTTCTCCAAAAATCTAACCTAAACCTTCCCTGACAAAACTTGACGCCATTTTCTCTTGTCCTATCATTAGTAATTTGGGAGAAGGATGAACTATGGAGGTCCCTTCCAGTCCCTAACATCCTGTGATCCTGGAGCATTGCTTGACTCCAGGACTGAGGGTTGGTGAGGAGAAATCACAGAATTAACCACGTTGGGAAAGACCTCTAGGATCATTGAGCCCAACCTATCACCCAACACCTTCTCATTAACTAAACCATGGCACTAAGTGCCTCATACAGCCTCCTCTTAAACACCTCCAGGGATAGTGACTCCACCGCCTTCCTGGGCAGCCCATTCCAATGCCACTCACTCTTTCCATGTAGAACTTCTTTCTAACATCCAGCCTGAACCTGTCCTGGTGCAGTTTGAAGCTGTGTCCTCTTGTTCTGTCCTTGGGTGCCTGGCAGCAGAGCCCAACCCCACCTGGCTAAACCTCCTTTCAGGTAGCTGTAGGGAGCAATGAGCTCTGCTCTGAGCCTCTTCTTTTCCAGGCTGAACACCCCCAGCTCCCTCACTCTCTCCTCATAGTGCTTATGATGGTGTGTAAAGAGAGAGGGCAGCATGAGCAGCTGCAGGTAGAGAGCTGTTATGAGCTCTAGCTGCTGTTAAGCAGCTCTAGCTTGCGAGCTGGGAGGAGAGGAGAGAGGGAGCAGGGCAGCAGCCATGCTGCTGTGGGAGCAGGGCTGGGGAGCAGAGGTCTGCCCTGAGCCTCTTCTTTTCCAGGCTGAACACCCCCAGCTCCCTCACTCTCTCCTCATAGTGCTTATGATGGTGTGTAAAGAGAGAGGGCAGCATGAGCAGCTGCAGGTAGAGAGCTGTTATGAGCTCTAGCTGCTGTTAAGCAGCTCTAGCTTGTGAGCTGGGAGGAGAGGAGAGAGGGAGCAGGGCTGGGGAGTAATGAGGTCTGCCCTTAGCCTCTTCTTTTCCAGGCTGAACACTCCCAGCTCCCTCAGTTTCTCCTCATAGTGCTTATGATGGTGTGTAAAGAAAGAGAGAGGACAGGATGAGCAGCTGCAGGTACAGAGCATAAGTAAGAGAGCTGTTAAGCAGCTCTAGCTTGTGAGCTGGGAGGAGAGGAGAGACTGAGCAGGGCAGCTGCTGTGGGAGCAGGGCTGGGGAAGTGCTGGATGGGCTGCTTGGCATGGAGCTGTGCACAGCACTGCCCTGCAGCAGGGCAAGGACAGAGGAAAGCAAATTCAGAGAGAAAGAACATTTCCTGGTGTCGGATATAGCTGGAAAGGAGCCTGTCTTCAATTGACTTCACATGGTGCTGAGCAGCAATGGCTCAAAACCAGGCTGAAAAATGAGTTCTACTCCAGGCCAATGCTTCGTGTGCTGAGCCTCTAAGATGGATATATTTTTGTTCTGCAATGGCTGTTTTCACAGTGGTGCTCTTGGCACAGTGGCTCTGACCCCTGATCCCTGGTGACATCCCCTTCCATTTGCTGCTGCAGGGGGATGCTGCTGCTGATCCACCACCACACAAGAGCCCTCTTCTCCCCAAGGATGAAAACAGGCACACAAGGGGAATCCAAAGCACCCAAGTGGAGCACTAGGCTCCCAGGCCCCTCTTGCTTGGGAAGCAGAAGCAAGCTTCCACAGCCCAGCTTGGCCTACATACAGTTCAAAATGAGCCAATTGACCTGAGGTCTCTAGGACAAGGCAGTCTCTTGCTGTATGCCGTGGTTAGCAAAGCACATCCTCTGCCATCACGGGAGCCTCCTGCAGCCCTTTCATCATAGTAACAGCACCAACAATAAGTTAAACCATGCTGAAAATGCCAGTGCTGTACAAGTGGCTCTGGAAAGAGCTGTGAGCGTGCCCTCAGCTTTCTCAACTAAGCTGAGGTCTCCCTGCTGTGAAAAACCAGCAACAGCTCCAAACTGGGAAAGCAGAAGCAGAGATAAAAGAACACAGAACCATAGAATAGGTCAGGGTTGGAAGGGACCACAAGGATCTTCTAGCTCCAATGCCCCTGCTGTGCCCAGGGACACCCTACCCTACACTGATGTGGTAGGCTGCCCACAGCCTCTGCCAGCCTGGCCAAAAACACCTCCAGCAATGTGGCCCCAAACACCTCCCTGCAGGGGCAACCCATTCCAGCCTCTCACCACTCTCATGCTCAATAACTTCCTCCTCACATCCAATCTCAATCTCCCCACCTCCAGATTTGCTCCATTCTCCCTAGTCCTCTCACTACCTGATAGCCTAAAAAGTCCCTCCCCAGCTTTTTTGTAGCCCACTTCAGATCCTGGAAGGCCACAAGAAGGTCCCCTGGGAGCTTCCTCTTCTCCAGAGTGCACAGCCCCAACTCTTTCAGTCTGTGCTCACAGCAGAGCTGCTGCAGCCCTCTGAGCATCCTCGGGGCCCTTCTCTGCACACCTCCAGCATCTCCACATCCCTCTTGTCCCAGGGGCTCCAGCACTGGATGCACTACTCCAGGTGGGGTCTCAGCAGAGCACAGCAGAGGGGCAGAATCACCTCCCTGGCCCTGCTGCCCACACTGCTCCTGCTGCAGCCCAGCCTCTGCTTGCCTTTCTGCCCTGCAAGTGCACACTGCTGCCTCATCTTCAGCTTCTCCTCCACCATCACCCCCAAGTCCTCTCCTCATGGCTGCTCTCCAGCCAGGCTCTGCCCAACCTGGATTTATGCTTGGGATTGCCTCGACCCAGCTGCAGGACCTTGCACTTGGTCTTGTTGAACCTCCTGAGGTTGGCTTGTGCCCACCTCTGCAGCCTGTCCAGCTCCCTCTGGATGCCATCCCTGCCCTCCAGCCTGGCTGCTGCACCACACAGCTTGGGCTCAGCAGCAAACTTGCTGAGGCTGCACTCAATGCCTCTGTCCATGGCACCCACAGAGATGATGAACAAGACTGGTCCCAGGACTGATCCCTGAGGTACTCCACTTGTCACTGTCTCCACTGGGACATGGAGCCATTGACAGGCACTCTTTGGTTGGGGCCATCAAGCCAGTTCTGTATCCATCTGGTGGGGAAGAAGGAGCAGGGGCAGCCTGAAGCCGTGGCAAAGCCTGTCCTGCAAACGGCTCCAAGCAAAGGAGCTGGCTGAGCTGGGATCCTGCAGTGAACAGCCTGCATGAGTTGGGGTGGCACAGGCAGGACCAGACCGTCCTGGGATTGAAGGAGCTGTAGATCCCTACCTGCAGGGAAAGCTCCTGGCTGCAGGGATCTTTCTTTCCAGCCACAGCTGCCAGCTCAGCTGGGTTGTCAGGCAGAACCTGGTGTAGCAAACACCATCCAAGCAAAGCCTGCCTGGGCTGGGCATCAGAGACATTTTGAGGAAGGGCAGCACGAGAGTCCAAACCCCTCCTGGCAGCAGCAAGGATGAAGGAAGAATTTAAAATCGTGGCAGAAATGTTAAAATTCTCCTTGGACAAAGAAGGAACTCAGTAAACAGGCTGTATCAAACCCACCCCCTCCCCTGGTGCTGCTTATCTCTGCTTCTCACTTGTTTCTTCTGGGATGGAAATAAATGGGCTGCATCAAGGAGCAGCTCCATCTCCAGACAAGGAGAGGAGCAGGAACACCACAGCCCATGCTGGGCCACTCAGTGCCTCTGCTGCACTCCCTAATGAAGGATTTGCATTTATTTGTGCACACATTAACAGGCAAGGTTTGGGATGCCTCAAAAAAAAAAGCAACTGTCTGCTCAGCTTGGGTGGGGTGGGTAAATGCTAAGGGGCAAGTCCCTTCCTGCTTGGCTTACGAGGAGCACAGCAGTCTGATTTTGCTCCAGCATTGTGCCATCATTCTGATGGCAATGAGGCTTTTGGGTCAGCTGCCAGTCAGTAAATCACAGAACTTCTCAAGAAAAGGGAGGGGAAGAGGAATTGGGGCAGCTCATGTGACCCCTGAGTCTCTTAACAAGGGAGTCTTAATATCCCTGCCTGTTATGGCCTCCCTTCATTTGAGAGCTAATGAGGCATCTTCCCAGCCTCAGTCAGCTCCAGCTACACAGACCCATTTTATCCAGACCTCACAAGCAGGGCAAACATTTATCTGAACTGGGAAATTAAGACAGCCCCTCTCTGCCTTAGGCAGAGCCCAGCAGCTCTTCTCCAGCGTGGGCACTGCTCTCCCATTCCGCAAAGGGGAAAGGCAGCAACCAGCTGTGCCTTCCCCATCGACTCTCTGCACATCAGCTTCATCAGGGGAGCCTCAAGCTTTCGTGCTCAAAACCAGACGGTTGGAGTTGAAGCTCCGCTGTATCTTGAACCAAACACTCCCAGTAGCCTCAGCCAACCATTTCCCAGGGCCTTGGGTCCTACAGACCTCAATGACAAAGTGGCATCTCTAGAGACAAGAGACATCTACGACTTCACAGCTCTTCACTTCAGATGGAAAAAAGCAACTTACCACAGAAATGAACTGTAAAGACTGTGCTAGCCAGGCTGAAAAGGAAACTTAGTGAAAGCTTTTATCTGCCCACATGGGGTGCAGGAGACTAGAGAAGGTGAATTAGACACAAGCACTGACAGTAGCAGCAATGCAAAGTCCGAGCACGAGGTGCCCTTGGTGGCCTGCGAGGACAGCCAAAGGAGGGCAATGCTCTCTTGACCCAAGATGCTGTAGGAACAGCTGGCTTAAAAGATCAGCATCAGGCAGTAGCAACAGAACAGGCATTAATGCCAGGAAACCAAGGAGGGGAGAAATCATCCAGCAACCAAACTACTCCTATAGATGCAACTCCCCCCGGACTCAGTGGCAGTAGGGGATCATGTGCAGCTGCACAGCTCAAGCAAATCTGCAGCAGGGAGGAAACACTGAGAGGGGAAAAGCTCACAGGCCAGACTCTTCTACATATTCCTCATCTACCTGGCTTGATGGCTGCACCCAAAGAGTGCCTGTCAATGGCTCCATGTCCAAGTGGAGGCAGTGCCAAGCAGAGTCCCTCAGGGATCAGTCCTGGGACCAGTCTTGTTCAGCATCTTTGTAGGTGCCATGGACAGAGGCATTGAGTGCAGCCTCAGCAAGTTTGCTGCTGAGCCCAAGCTGTGTGGTGCAGCAGCCAGGCTGGAGGGCAGGGATGGCATCCAGAGGGAGCTGCACAGGCTGCAGAGGTGGGCACAAGCCAAGCTCAGGAGGTTCAACAAGACCAAGTGCAAGGTCCTGCAGCTGGGTCGAGGCAATCCAGGCACAAATCCAGGTTGGGCAGGGAGTGGCTGGAGAGCAGCCCTGAGGAGAGGAACTTGGGGGTGCTGGTGGAGGAGAAGCTGAAGATGAGGCAGCAGTGTGCACTTGCAGGGCAGAAAGCCAAGCAGAGGCTGGGCTGCAGCAGGGCCAGGGAGGTGATTCTCCCCCTCGACTCCAACCTGGTGAGACCACACCTGCCCAGGGAGGTGGATGGGTGTTTGCAGCCAGGCTGGCAGAGGCTGTGGGCAGCCTGATCTAGGGTAGGGTGTCTCTGGGCATGGCAGGGGGGTTGGAATTGGATGATCCTTGTAGTCCCTTCCAACCCTGACTGATTCTATGATTCTATCTTCTCAACTCACTTGATTTGCTTGAGACAAATTTTCAGTGTTGCTTTATTTTTAATCCCTTCTGACCTCCACAGTGCCAAAAGCAGCAAATGTGAAGGTATCCAGGGTGGCACTGAAGCTTTTTATTACAAACCACATTTCCACTCCTGGAAAAATTCTCCTTTGTGGCTGAAGTTGTCCATGCTCAGTCTGAGGCTGGAGACTAATTTTACTTTTAAGACTCTGTAAAAACCTTTTACCACTGCAAAAGTTATTCTTGCTTGATGAAGAAAAAGTACTTAAAAAAAGGAACTATCCTCAGCTGCTTGCAGCCAAGCATGAGCAAAAGCAGTCTCTGAGGATTTTCCAGCTGGTCTGCCTTCATGGTAAATCAGGACCATCCTGTCTGAGAAGCAGGTGGAACATCTGCTTGTGGATCCTCACTGCCCTGTCCTCAAACCAGTGCTTCCCTGTGGCATAGCCCTGGGCAGCCCCCAGGCTGCTTCCACTTTGGCTGTCTGTGATCTCAGGGCCCATGTGGCTTGGCAGACAGCACACAAATGTCTGCACACAAGGCTGAGCTCCTCCCAGATGAGACCAAGACATCAGGACAAAACACCACACAATGAACTGAAACCCAAATTCCTCATCTGGGCTGTCATGGGCTGCCCTCTGAGGTAAACAGGGAACCAGGATCACATTCCTAAACCGAAGTGTTTGGGCTACATCAGGAGAAGTGTGGCCAGCAGGGCCAGGGAAATGATTCTCTCCCTGTACTCCATCATGCTGAGACCCCACCTGGAGTAGTGCATCCAGTTCTGGAGCCCCTGGGACAAGAGGGATGTGGAGATGCTGGAGGTGTGCAGAGAAGGGCCCCGAGGATGCTCAGAGGGCTGCAGCACCTCTGCTGTGAGCACAGCCTGAAAGAGTTGGGGCTGTGCAGGCTGGAGAAGAGGAGGCTCCCAGGTGACCTTCTTGTGGCCTTCCAGGATCTGAAGTAGGCTACAAAAAATCTGTGGAGGGACTTTTTAGGGTATGAGGGAGTGACAGGACTAGGGGGAATGGAGCAAAGCTGGAGGTGGGAAGATTCAGATTGGATGTGAGGAGGAAGTTTTTCAGCATAAGTGTGGTGAGAGGCTGGAATGGGTTGCCCCTGCAGGGAGGTGTTTGGCGCCAGATCCCTGGAGGTGTTTTTGGCCAGGCTGGCAGAGGCTGTGGGCAGCCTGCTCTAGGGTAGGGTGTCCCTAGGCATGGCAGGGGGGTTGGAACTGACTGATCCTTGTGGTCCCTTCCAACCCTGACTGACTATGAATCTGTGAAGTCAAGCCTCTCAACAACATCCCTCTCAGCCACGCATCAGGACGAATTGTAACATGATCCTGTTTTCCAGCCTCCCACTAAATCAGACTGAGGGAGCTGAGGTGCATCACAGGTCACACCTGGGAGCCCAAGTGCACCTCAACACCCTGCAGCAAGCACAGGTCCCCCCTCCAGCTGTGGTTTCTCCTCCTGAAGCCATCTAAGAGCCCCAGGGTGCTTAAACACTCTCCTGACCTGAACCACTCTGCCAGGCTGTCCCCCTGAGCCGCAACCTCTGACAGGAACCATGAAAATTCTGATGCATAAAGATGATATGTTTAAGGTATGTTAATAACTTGGCAGATCTCAGAAGGACTCTGGAACTCTCAGGATATTTTGCAGAAGATGCAACCTTTTTTTTTTCCCATGTCCCCCCCCCACCTTCTGTAATAGAGGTTAGGCTGGAGGTCAGACTTGCCCAGAGGTGCTATACCCCTGTGAGCTGAAGATCAGGCAAAGGGAAAAGAGGGAGAGAGAGGAAAACTAAAAGGCCATGAGCCCCAGCCTGTTGCCCAGTCATGCTACCAGGAGAAAAGATGTCCAACAGGCTGCTCTGTCACATCCAAGAGGATAGAGGCAGCCTGCCAACTCGCAGGCTTACCACTCATCCCAACATATTTATGTTAGGGTTGGGATTTTTCTCCCTTAGAGGTCCATCTCTCAGCACACAGACACAATAACAACCACATTTTTCACCCTGGTCACGGAGAAGAAATGCGAACCACCAGTTTCCAGTCTGAGAATAACAGCGACAACAAGCCTGAAGCTGGTGGGCAAACAATGCTGAAGCCAACTTCATGAGTTTGGAAGGCAGGAAAAGCCACAGAACCTTTGGACACCCCAGAGGGGTTTTGTGTCCCCTGTGACAGAGCAACCCCAAGGCCCTGAGGTGGCAGGGTTGGAAGAGCAAGCTGCAGTAGGATGCTGCCAACTGGGCTGAGTGCAGCAGCACTCCCCACCTGAGAGCTAACACATCCCTATGCTGCAAAGCCCCTGTCCTACACCACAGGTTATCTTGTCAGATTCTAATTACACCATTCAGTGGTTTCTCAGCCTAAGAAGACACAGAACTGTGTCGCAGGAGCTTTCTTTCTTCTGCTGAACTGAAGGAAGAAAATCGCCTCCAAGTCTGGAATTCTAGCAAGATTTAGGCTCTCTCTTTAGATAAAAACCCTCTCTCCACAAAGAAGCTTGGGCTCCATCCAGCATGTGGGTCCTCACCATCTTCTCAAGTTTGCAAAATCCTTGCCTCTTCGCTGGCCAAATTTATCTTCCTGCCCATCCTTTTCCCCCCACCCTGTGCCAGGCTTGGAGCCCATCCTCTCCAGCACCAGCCACAGACAGACAGACTAAGCCAAGCAGTTCCCAGTGATCTGCCCCGGGGCTGTAAATGCTATTTTAAGGGACTCCATCGGTTTGCATTTGCAGCATGACAAGCAGAAATCGGGGGAAAGCAGTAAACACACTGCAATTCCAGCATCTCCCAGGCTTATACCTCCTCAAGAAAGGGAAAGAAAAAAACAAAACCCCACAACTGGCTCACAGGCAAAATCCTCAGAAGCAAGACGAACTAGGCTGGAAGTTGCAATAATTCCAAAAAGTTCAGGCTTAGACGACATCCCCTGAGACAGGCAAATAGCCATCAGCTTGTGAAAGCAATCACTGCCAGCCTGATCTCTGCGTGTGCTGGCTAAGCCCAAGCCAGGCTGCCAACAGCGAGCGTGCAAGGCTGCCTCGTTTTGTTAAGCTGACTCTGGCTGGTAGAAAAAACAGGCCACGAGAGAAGATTTAAATTAAAAAAAAAAAAACCAAAAAAAAACACCAAAAACCCAAACAAACAAACCCTCAAAGCAAAATATAATCTGGTTATCTGCGGATAAGTTTTACTTTCTAAACCTTTTATCGCGGGCTCAAGCTGGCGTCCTGGTAAACACAGGGCAGCGGTGCGAGGTGTGCTAAGTGGCTCCCACGGTAGGTGGAAATCAATGCTGGGATGAAAAGCAGGCAGAGAAGTCCCACGATAAAGGGGGCTAAAACCGGAAAGGACGACACCGCATCTGGTGCCGATGATTATTTCGGCGTTATTCTGCCCGCCCAGCGCTAATCCCCGACGGCTCGAAACGATTTAATCGGCGTTTAGCGCGGCCAAGGCATCACGGCGGCAAAACAAAGGGTAACTGGATTAAAACCTCACCACGGTCACAGGTCACGTCTGTGTCACAGCTGCTTAAAATGCCCTTTCAAGGGATAAGAGGAAAAGGAAACCGGGCTTGAAAAGGTTGCACCGAAAAACACAACCCCCCCCCCACCCCGTCAGGTTTCGGTTCCAGGCTGGTTTATAGGTAGGCATTCAGGCGTGAAAGAGGAGGACGTAAAAAAGATGATTGCTTTACAACTCTCTATCCTCGGGAAGGCAAAACAACCACAATAAACATCCGAACAGTAATGTCCTCATCCACAGTATCAGCCTGCATGCAAGTCTGTTCAGAAAAAAAAACACCCCAAGAACCCAGGCTTCCAGAGGCTGCATTTGCCAAAGCAATAAAAATAACACTGAGAGATGAAGATTTTTTAGTTATTCCTAGCTAGAGCCTGCTGAGCCCTCCCAATTGTTTTTTAAAATGAAAAAAAATCCACTCAGATGACACGAGCATGTCTCCCCGACTTCCTGCAGCCGCAGAAATCCAATTTAAGAATTAACCTTTTAGGTCCACAAACAAGGAGCACAGCAAAGGCTGGGAGAAAAGCGCAGCCCTCTCACGGATCATCATCACCACCACCACCACCACCAGCGAGCAAAGTTAGCACGCAGCTAACAAGCAGCCACAGAATGCTGCTTATTCCTCCTCCTCCTCTCTCCTACTTTCCATCCCTCCTAAAAAAGCCACGACAACTTTGGAGCCGTCGGCAAAAAGGCGGCTGCTTACCTGTTCCCACCGAGGGCAGCAGCGCAGGAGGGAAGGATGCAGCGGGTTGTTGAGCTGCCCTAGTTGCGCCAGGCGGGTTTCTGCTTAGGAGCAGCCCGAGCAGCGCAGCGCCATAAAGCATCCCGCCTTCTCCCGGCGCAGCCGCTGCCCCGCACGCCGCCTCCAGCCGGGAGCCTTGGCGAGCAGGTAGGCGGCGGCCGCCGCAAGGCTCCAGGGGAAAGCCGCCGGGGCAAACCGCGCCGCTCCTGCCCCGCAATCCAGCTCCGGGGGCTGGCCCCCTCCCCGCTCCCAATGGAAACGACTCCAGCGGCTTCCCCCCTCCTTTCCAGCCTGCCTTTTACGAAGTGGCAGGAGGCTGTCCAATTCGCTTTCTGAGCACAAGGCATTAAGGAGGAGAGATGCAGCCCGTGGAGGATAACTGGCGGCGCGGGAGCGGCGCGGGGCTCTGCTGTTGCATTGCTCTCCTCTCCTGCATGCTAATGAGCGATGATGTCAGCAAGCCAAAGTCACCGCATCCGGACCCTACCCCGCGGCCCGGCCGCTCTCCCATTTATTTACATGGAAATCAGGCCGGCTCNTAAATTTTTAAAAGAAAATTAATAAATAAAAAGAAAAAAAGAAAAAAGGAATAAATTAAAAAAAGAAAAGGAATAAATAAAAAGAAAAAAGAAAAAAGGAATAAATTTAAAAAGAAAATGAATAAATAAAAAGAAAAAAAAGGAATAAATTTTAAAAAGAAAAGGAAAAAATAAAAAGAAAAAAAGAAAAAAATGAATAAATTAAAAAAGAAAAGGAATAAATAAAAAGAAAATAAAAGAAAAAAAATTAAATAAAGGAAAGAAAAATA
>VWZI01005103.1:2014-48967 GCA_013396835.1 Psilopogon haemacephalus
TTGCTTGTATATTGTGCATTGCTGTAAATATAAAGCTTCATTTATCAACTTCCAGTGTTCTGAGTCCTAGCTGGGGTTTATATCAAAAGGTGGGGCGGCAGGTAACTGCTAAACCACCACAACTGCTCCCAGGACTGACCCCTGAGGGAATCCACTTGTCACTGGCCTCCACTTGGACATGAACCCATTGACAGGCACTCTTTGGGTGCGGCCATCAAGCCAGTTCTTTATCCCTCTGGTGGTCCACGCATCAAACCCATGTTTCACCAGCTTGGAGACCAGGATGTGGTGCGCAACAGTGTCAAAGGCTTTGCTCAGGTCCAGATAAATGGCATCAGTTGCTCGCCCCTCATCTATTAACGTTGTGACCTGTTCATAAAAGGCCACCAGGTTTGTTAGGCAGGATCTGCCCTTGGTGAAGCCATGCTGATTGGACCCAATCACCTCTTCACTATTCTCCTGTCTCAGTAGTGCCTCCAGGAGGATCTGCTCCATGATCTTACCAGGCACAGAGGTGAGACTGACTGGCCTGTAGTTCCTCAGCTCTTCCTTCCTACACTTTTTGAAAATGAGAGTTATGTTTCCCCTTTTCCAGTCAGTGGGGACTTCACCAGAGTGCCGGGACCTTTGGAATATAATAGAGACGGGTTTAGCAACCTCATCTGCCAGTTCTCTCAGTATCCATGAGTGTATCCCATCAGAACCCATGGACTTGAACACATTCAGGTTCTTCAGGTGATCACAAACCTGATCTTCACTTATGATGGGCAGCTCCTCCTTCCAGTCCCTACTATTGTCTTCCATGGCTCCAGGAGCATGGTTTGAGACCTTTGCAGTGTAGACTGAGGTAAGGAACTAATTGAGAACCTCAGCCTTTCCTGTGTCACTTTTGACCAATTCACCTGTTTCCTTTCTGAGGGGGCCCACACCTTCCCTGGTCTTCTCTTTACCATTAATACACCTGTAGAAATTCTTGGTGTTCTCTTTGACCTCCCTAGCTAGATTCAATTCAAACTGTACCTTGGCTTTCCTAACCAGATCTCTGGCTGCTCAGGAAGCTTCCTTATATCCCCCCTATTTTAGCTGTCCTTTCTTCAACTCCTTGTAGAGTCTCTTTTTGTGTGACAGCGTGTCCAGGAGCTCCTTGCTCAGCCAGGCAGGCCTCCTGGCATTCTTCTCTGCTTTCCTCTTTGTTGGTATACATTGCTCCTGGACACAGGGGAGGTGATCCTTGAATCCTGTCCAGCTGTCCTGGGCCCCTCTTCCCTCTAGGGCTACTTCCCATGATACTTTGGCCAGCAGATCCCTGAAGCAATCAAAGTCTGCACGCCTAAAGTCTAGGCTTGTAAGCTTAGAAAACGTCCTCCTGGTTGCCCTGAGGATCTTAAATTCAACTGTTTCATGGTAACTGCAAATAAGGCTGTCCCTGAGCCTCACATTGGTCACCAGCCCTTCCTTGTTGGTGAGAACAAGGTCCAGCATAGCACCTTTTCTTGTTGGTTCCTCTACCATCTGGAGGAGGAAATTGCCATCTATGCAACATCCTGGATTGCTGATACCTTGCTGTATTGTCCCTCCAGCAGATGTCAGTGTGGTTGAAATCTCCAATTAGGACCAGGGCTTGTGACCTGGAAGCCACTTCTGTTTGCCTGTGAAGGGCCTCATCTGTTTGGTTCTGCTGGTCAGGTGGCCTGTAGCAGACCCCTACAGTAACATCACCCTCCCCTGTCTTCCCTTTAATTTTAACCCATACACTCTCAACCAGGTCATCATCCTTCCCCAGGTGGAGCTCCACTGATTCTAGCTGGTTACTGATATAGAGAGCAACACCTCCTCCTCTCCTTCCCTGCCTATCCTTCCTAAACAGCTTGTACCCATCTGTCCCTACATTAGAATCATAGAATCATAGAATGGTTTAGGTTGGAAGAGACCTCAAAGATCATCCAGTTCCAAACCCCTGCCACAGGCAGGGACACCTCCCACTAGATCAGGTCGTTCAAAACCTCATCCAGCCTGGCCTTGAACACATCCAGGGAGGGAGCAGACACAACCTCCCTGGGCAACCTCTTCCAGTGCCTCACCACCCTCACTGTNGATCATCTTTGTGGCCCTCCTCTGGACTCTCTCCAATAGTTCCATGTCCTTCCTGTGCTTGGGGCTCCAGAACTGCACACAGTAGTCCAGGTGGGGTCTGACAAGAGCAGAGTAAAAGGCTGTTACTGAAGCTTGGTGGGATGAGTCCCATTCCACTCATGGGACTCATCCCACCAAGCTTCAGTAACAGCCACTATGTCATGGCATCCCTGCAGCACAGTGGCCCTTAGTTCATCCTGTTTGTTTTCCAAGCTCTGTGCATAGAGGCACTTCAGCTGGGCTGGCCCTGTCCTCCTTGTGTGCCACTTCCCCTTGATTTCCTCAGCTTGTCCTGGTACAGGGCACTCGATAGCTCTCAGTCCCTCTGCCTCTGGTGAGCTGTCCCACTGTCACCAGCCAGCAGGAGACTTTTAACCCCTTCTCCCTTCAAATCTAGTTTAAAGTCCTATCAATGAGTCCTGCCAATTCCTGCTCCAGGATTCTTGCCCAGGCTTGTTTTACTCCTGTTTACATCCTGTGGTAAACAAGATACATACAGTTGGCTTGTGCCTGCCTTGTGCAAGGCCTATGTTTTTTCCAAATTTGGGTAAAGTAAGCCTATGGCTTCACCTAATATGGTAAAACTTGGCTAACTGCCATTCTGATTGGGAATTCTGCGTCCAAAAAACAGGCTCTATTGGTAAGAGATGAGCATGTAGAGACAATGTTTTTGCTGTGTGCTTGATTGCTGTTACTGCTATTTCCTCTGCCTTAACGCGCTCTCTGCTTCTGGAAGTGATTCTGCCATTGTCTTCTGCAGCATTATGCTAATAAGGCCTGATGCTTTGGGCTTATCTGCCTGGAAACTACACTGCTTTGAATTTACCAGGAACAGGATTTAAATGCCTCCACACAATTGGCCTTCATAGCCAGCATAACATTGTGCTAAGACTGAACATTGCAAAACATCCTGCCTACACCTTCCAAGATGATGAGCCTTGGAAGGGACACACAGATTGTCCAGAGAAATCAGGACCAGGTCAGAGATCATCTGCCTCTTTTCCCCAGCAGCCTGAGTCTGGCAAGAATCAAAAGCCTCAGCGGCTCACAAGGCATCAACAGAACTCCCTGAAAGTGTTTGGATGCTGTCTGAAGCTGTAGCTAGCCCTGTGAGATGATAGCTAATGTTTGTGAGTAAATACTCAAAGCCTCTTAAGCAAAGCCTTTAGCAAAACTCTGTAATTTAATCTAATTAAATCTTAGACTTATGCTCTAAAGTAGAAAGGAGCCTCTGATGTCCCCTGGTGGGCAAGAGGTATAATTGAAACTAAGAGCATCTCCAATTTTAAGTTTAATGTTTGCATTTGCTCATTAGTTCTTAAAGTGTTCTAGTTTTGACTATTCACTTTGTGTACAAGTATCCAAACTGTATGTTTCAAACATTGTGAATAAATTTTCTGGTGAGATTTAATGTTAAACAATTTTCATAGTTATTAACAATATTTGCCTGGATATAAACAATAATATTGATTATTAGATTTTCATATTTCATAACACTGACCAACAAACATCTCTCTACTTTATTTACTCAATTTGCAGTGAAAATTTTAACTTTTTTATTTAAAAAAGAGATTTGATATTGAAAGCTAATGTGTTGGTTTGAGCTAATTGGAGAATTTGAGTGAGAAATTGGACTATTGGATGAGAGAGAGTTAAACATTCAGTGTCACTTCACCAAGTTTCACTGAGAGAGAGAAAAAAAAACTGTTTTGAGAAATGTTCTCAAAACATGAGATAGGCAGTGTGCTTGCAGAGGGCCAGTCTGACTTGGGTCCTTGCTGGCTCCGGCAGCTTTTTCCTTTGTCTCTCTGCCTTTGAACTAATTCAGAGTAAAATCACTAAAACCATTAATTCCATCCTGCCACTAATCTTTCTGACCGATCTTCAGCTTATCTGCAGCATCATCAAGTGGTGAGATAAAGCTGGGGGAAGGGGGAAAAGGTGATAGGGGGGTTTGGTTATCCTCTCTTGGGGATTTTGGTCTCCGGGAGGGATGTGGTGTGTATTACCCTTTTTACTGTATATTTCTGTAAATATCTGTTATATCTTGTAAATATTTGCTTGTATATTTGCATTGCTGTAAATATAAAGCTTCATCTATTAACTTCCAGTGTTTTTCTGAGTTTTAGCCAGGGTTTTAAAAGGTGGGGGGGCAGGTCACTGCAAACCCACTACAGCTAATTCAGGTTTCAAAATGCCCAGAAACTATTCAGATGGCTGAAATTAGAAAGAAAATGTCCTCTTGAAAGGTTTCTTTTTTATCGCATGAATATTCTGGTTTTGCTTGTCATCTCACCTGCTGTTTCAAGAATCTCCTTTTTTGCCTTGCAGTTAATTTTTTTTTAGTTCCTCAGAAAATGACTTTTTTTTTAAACACATAGTTTCCTATGTCTTCCCATAGTTCATCTTCTCTATTCAGAGGCTGTTTTCTGCAGGCTGTTTTCAAGTCCCTGAGTAATACAGTCTGTCACTGAGTTCTGCAGCATTCAGCCACTGGCACATACAGAAGAGCCTTTTGTAAGCCACTTTCTGTTCTACTTTTCTATAACTGATATTTTCACCTTTTCTACTAACGCACCCTGAATGTCCCGTTAAACTAAATACCAAAGCTACCTTTGATTTCAAAAGAATTAGGATCTGGCTAACTATTAACATTATCTGATCAGCTTGATGCTGTGGAGCAATACAGCGCTGAATGTTCAGGATGGAAGTACACTGCTTTTTAGTAGTACGTACACTGTTGTATCCGTATTATCAGTCAAAGCTCATTTAGAAGGGAGTGAATTTGTTAGCTTTGTTTCTTTTGATACCACTGCACTATTTGCTGTCTGTAGTAGCCTGTCTACCAACTGAATAAATGCTGAAAAATGAGATTCAGTGAAATTGTGAAGTCAAATGCAGATTTTCAGCCACATCTGTTTTATTAATATCAGCGAGGGATACAGAATCCTACCAGGCTATAATGTAATTCTGAGGAACTATTTCTGTGTTCCTTTTGCTACAGCCATTATAAATGAAAAAGGAATCTCCCCAGCTACTTTTGGACCAGCCTGTGAGATTTTGTGCAAGAACTGAAGCAACAGAGACTTGCCACATCAACAGGAGGCTGACAATGAAGGAACAAAAGTTTGATGTCTAACTCATGGTCCTTGTGAGGTCTTAGACACACAAATATCTATGGACCCCAGATTTTATATCTGTCATGGAAGGCCAAAATAGGTGTGATATATATCCTGGCTTGTCCAGGTGTGATCCCCATTCCACCTCCCTCTTTATTGGAGTGGGGAATAATAGTGAGAAAAGAACAAAAGGCTTGAAAATATTGAGTCTGAGGACCCAGGGCTTGCCCAGACTTGTTATGCTCCTGTGGTAAACCAGGTACATACACTTGGGCCGTGCTTTCCCAAATTTGGGTAAAGCAAGCCTCTGGCTTCACCTAATATGGTTAGTTTTGGCAATGTGCCATTCTGATTGGCTAATCTCTGTGGTGAAAGGGAGCCATCAGACTCAGGCAATTGATAAAATAGGAGTGAAGTTGTAAACAAATGCACTCTGCTCTGCCTTGTTGTGTTCTGCTTTGCCATGATTCAGACCAGCTTTGCCTTGTAACAACAAGCTTTTGATGCCTCAAATGTGTCCACCTGGAAACTTTGCTATGCCTCAGTTTACCAGGGAGAGGCATTAACTGCCTTCATGCTACAGTAGGCAAGACTCATTGACGAAAGCTGCCCAAATTGGAAGCCTTAGTGTGAAGAACCCTGCTGAGAGGTAATGACAGCTGGGACTGTGCAGAAGGGGTTTACTCAGAAGTGGTAAGAGAGACAGAACAGTTTCCTGATACCAGTAAGACACTGCCTTTGCCTGTACACCTGCAAACCTCTGTGCCAAGTCTGGAGCCCTGGAAAGGACTCTGTCTGCATAGGAAGGAACTAAGAACAGGTCAGAAATAATGCCAACCCTGGCACCCTAGGGAAAATGCCAAAAACCTCCAACAGGTACCAAACCATTGACAGAAACTCTCCAAGTGTTTTGGGTACTGTCTGGGACTATAATGCAGCTCTGGAAAACTGGAGATACTATTTTGTGAGTAAATATTCTAAAAAGCCTCTTCGTAATTAAAGCTTTTGTTTTGCCTTGTTTCTGTTCTGTAAGTGATTGTGCCTCCTGCTTTAGCAGAAAAGAACTTCTTGAGTCCCCCTAGGGGGCAAGCAGCATATTGTACTGCAAGAACCTCCAGAAGCTCAAATTAATGTTTGTATTTTGCTAGCTTTGCTTAACTGTTTCAATTGCCTGGATAGCAAAAGATGTCTTGCTGTTGTTGATTATCAAAATACAATACAAAAATTGATAGCAGACAGTATTCAGAAACAGAGACATGAAGAAAGTGATGGGACAGCAAGAAGAAACAGAGAAAATAGTTGGAGATAAAATTCAGTGTATTTAGGGAACAGTGTAAGTCTTGCAGGCTTTCATTTAACTCAGTTCAACTATTTTCAAAGAGAAAATTTAACTCAGCCTTGAAAGCACCTTTCCTTTTCATTTTTATAAAAGATTTTCCAACATTACGGCCACTACTTACAATAATGTTTAATGACGCAATTGTAGAAGCAAAATAAATACCTGTTATTTATTCTTAACTTCAAAAAAATTTCTTACTATAGCAAACACTTTCCCATATTAATTTTTTTTTACTTTGTATTATGATTTTGCAAGAGGTTGTCAGCTGTGAAAAATATTATTAAAATGTATTTTTTAAAGAGCTTTATTAAAATATTGACTTAACTAAAGCCTTTGTCCATATCAGGAAAATAAGAGCATTACATTTTTCTATATTAAACTTCAAGGGTTTAAGGTGACCTACTCCATGACATCTAGACAAAGTCAGCCAATAGTTTTGCTTTTGAAAGTGCAAATCATGATTCCATAATTTTGCCCTGGATGGAAGATTAATGAAGTTAAATGGACAAAACCCAGGATAATATATAAACCACGAAGCCTGTGGGCTGTAAAGAAGCACTACAGAGTTACTGAAACAGAAAGAACACTGTTTATAATTCACTGTGTTAAGAAATGGCTTAAAATGACATTAATGTGGTAGTGATATCATTGCCTCTCCAAGAGATTTTTGCTTCTCTGTATTTTTTTCAGTGAAATCTGAACCTAGGGAAACATGTAATGACTAATATAGTTTTCTTTCTGCTGGCAATATTCTAACTGTATAATCCTCCAAATAGTAGGGGATTATTGCATAATAGGATAGCTTCTAGCCAGTTGTTTAACTTGACTTAGCAGGAGAGTACTTATTTAGGGACAGTTTCCCACCTTGCATCTAATGAGGTGTAAGTGTGAGGAACTGGTTTTACTAGCTTACTGAAAGTTACTCTGTTGTTCAAGTTTCGAGATAGGTGGAATGGTGCCTTTCCAGGATCATATCCTGAGAAATAGGCTCATTATGGTTAGGAAGGGAGAAAAACAAGAATAAATCAGATGCAGAGCCTTTTACAGAGCAAACCTCAAATTTTTTTACTTGGGAACAGCTGAAAGCATCTAAAAAAGGAAAAACTTCTCTATGCAAGTGAATTGCAAGTGTGTTTTGGGAGTGGTAGAGGCATTTCTTTCTCTCCATTACATGAAATAACTTCCCTTCTGAAAAGGTTTCTAGTAGTAGTTGGAGAGATCCAGAATGAGAAGATAACTATTAAAATCTTAGTTTCAGTCAGGATGTGAAATGAAAGGATTGGGCAGAGGAAACAGACTTTCAGATGAAAACTTAGTGGTGTCTTTTCATTTTAGGCATGATGAGAAGCTATCTTATACTAAACTTGAGAGCAAAGAAAAGCAACTGAGAAATGACTAACCTGCTCAATGGTATGTCTAATAGGTCCTGCAACACAGTGTTGTGGTTTAATCCCAGTTGACAACTAAACATTACACAACCCCTTGCTCACTCCCTCTCAGTGAGATGGGAGAGAAAATTGGAAGAATAAAAGTCAGAAAACAGAAGTTGAGTTAAAAGTTAATAAGTAAAGCAAAACCCACATTTGCAAGCAAAGCAAAATAAAGAATTCATTCACTTTCCATCAGCAGGCAGGTGTTCAGCCATCTCCAGGACAGCAGGGGTCTGTCACATAATGGTTACTTTGGAAGACAAATGCCATAACTCCAAATGCTCTCACTTAACTCGTCTTCTTTCTCCACCTTTTGAGCATGATGTTATATGGTGTGCAAAGCATTATCTCCTTGGTTAGTTGGAAAAGACCTCTAAGATCATCAAGTCCAACCTCTCATCTAACCCTTCTAATTAGCTAAACCATGGTACTAAGTGCCTCATCCAGCCTCCTCTTAAATACCTCCAGGGATGGTGACTCCACCACCTCTCCAGGCAGCCCATTCCAATGCCAATCACTCTTTCTGTGAAGAACTTCTTCCTAACGTTCAGCCTAAATCTGCCCCGGTGCAGTTTGAGACTGTGTCCTCTTTTACTGTCACTGGATGCCTGGGAGAAGAGACCAACACCCAGCTGGCTACAACCTCCTTTCAGGTAGTTGTGGAAAGCAATAAGGTCTCCCCTGACCCTCCTTTTCTCCAGGCTAGATTTTAAATGTCTCTCAATAATCCCTTCACAAAACTAAAAAGCCTTGATTGTTGTAAGAGCTATGGGTTTTGTTATCTCTATTTTTAATATTGATATTATTTTCATCACTAGAATATTATAAATATATAGTTACATTGGTTTATACATTAGAGTAACTGGAATTTAGCCCAAAAAAACATACTTCCCTGGTTTTAGAACAAAAATCTGTATTAGTATTGTATGATGTTTGCTACACCTTAAGCAACTGACTTTGAACTTTAAAATTTTCTTCTGAAAGAGATTTTCCTGCATTTCAGTCCAATTTATTTAATGTCTCTTTAGAGTCCCTTCTGTTGCTCTCTTGCCCCCTGAAGTGGTATCCAGTAGATTTTTCTGTAATGATTAAATAATTTTCTTGAATCTTTCCATGTCAAACCAGTTAGGATACATTGATTTCTGTTGAAATAAAAAATATGGTAATTCAGGTAAATATATATATTGGCCCTGCCAATATGAGTGGCAGGTTCTTAGCTGTATTCATGATTAGACCATTTACTTATAATGGTATAATATATTCCTGCAGCTTGGTTTGCAGAATGTTCTGTGTGGATTAATAAACATAACCAACAACATCAAGTAACTCCACCTTTATCTTAGTTCACTGAAGAAACTCTGCTATTTTCTCATTTCCTTGTCTAAATAATTACTTTATGTAATTGATTTAGACACCCTTCCTGCTTCATCTCTCCTCTTAATATTTAAAGTCATTCCTCTAATAGACATGACTGTAGGGGACTTGATGCTTCCAGCTGAAGTACATTCTTCAGGGAAGAAATAATGGATGAATTCTGCATCAACTACTGGTAGAGATCTTCCCACAAAGTTGTCTTGTGTCACATTCTGTTCTTCACCACAAAACTTACTCTCCTCAGATGTGAATAACTCATCTTAGTTTTATGAACTGCAACTCTTTCCTCTCCTTACCCACCCTCTCCTTGAAAATATTCATATGCATATTTGGTTTAAGAGCAACTGAGGTTGTAACTTTTAGGGTTTTCAGCCACAATAAATAGTTTTCTAATTAGATATCTAGAAGAACCCTGTAAAAAAAAAATCAAAATTATTTTATTGTTAAATGCACCTTCTAACTGGGAAAAAAACCCTTGAACTTATTACTATACTTTGGAATTTGACAAATATATATCACCCAACTATCTAACTTACTATAATAAATTTAATGCATTTTTTTTTTAATCACAAAATGCAGTAGGTGAACCCTTAGAAACAATGAATATGCAATTCTTAAAAATTATTTTGTGATACAGAAACCACTGAGAAAACACAAATTTCACTACAATCACTGTGTGTTCTATTCACTATCCACCTCTCTCAAGTTATGCAACTAGTCAAAGAAAGTGGAAAATAGGTACAGAAATGTTCTTTTTACTGAGGGAAGTGAGACTGTCTTTGCAGTACTAGAGACCTAGTAAAGGACTGTGCAAAAATGAACTGCAAAACTGAAGAACCATTTCTTACATACTTGTTTCTCATTTTTGCAAATTATAGTTTTGTAAGTAATCAGTCTGCAATAAAATTATGCACTGATAGAAGAAATTTCCCTTCTTGGTTAGCCCCAAATTACTTAGCTGGCTTCATCAAGAACTAACAAAGTCAACTTTCTGTCTATGTGTTGATAGAAACTCTTTGGTATTTGCATGATTAAAAAAAAAAATCTGGTTTCATCTCTAGACAAAGATGTTGAAGGCATAATATTTACAGTACTCTTTTGTATCTTTTGTGGAAGACTGACATTACAGTTCTAGTAGCCGTAACTGTAACACACACAAACATTGTCATGTAGGCATTTATCAGGTGTTTAAAATATTTTCAGGGTATCTTAAAGGAATTACTTATTTTGACATAGAAATCAGGTAAAATCTTTCCAATCCAATTTTCTCTTTTTCTGTGATACACCCTTACAGTCATATGAAATCTGTGAATTTCATAGAATTTTCTAAATTTCTTCTGATGCAATTTAAAACAAACAAATATATATATATATATATATAACAGAGTAGAATAAGCTTAATTGATTGATTCATATCCCTTCTAGGTTTCTCTGATGAGCAGAAAGTAGTGGAAAGATTCAGGAAAACCGGCAGAAGCTGGAAGGTAATTTACCGACTGGAGAAGATATGAAGATATTTTGGTCATCATTTGTAGCTAAAACATTATTTCCAGGACTAGATAAAAGACAGAACAAAATAGTAACAATCACTGATCAACCACAGGACTTCTGAGGAGACTATTGGCATGGGGGAATAGGACTTAGTTCCTGTGCATGCTGGACTGAAAACACACAAGTCCTTCAGGTGCTTGGCTGACAGCTCAAGTCTGCAAGTGCTCTTTATTAACCTAAATATTCTTCTTTAAAAAGAGATCTTTCCATTGCCTATTTTATCTGAAGGGGTGCCAATTTCCTTGCAGTGTTATTTTTGCCTATTCTTATTATGTTAATAATGCATAATTCCATGACAGCAAACATCATACAGTGAAGGAGAATTTGCTGGCCTTCCGAATTATAGTGTCCATAAAAAAATCTCTTCAGCCGAAGGAACAGTACTCCAAAATTTAACCAACAGAGAAAATTAGGACATGAGAGCAGAGCAGGAAAAAAAAGGGGGATTTTTTTTTAATAAATAGGTTTAATAAAGTAAATTTAATTGTGTTTTTCAATAAAAACGACAGATGTTCAAATCTAGCCAGAAGGGATTATAGAAAGATAAAAGAATACAATCTGTATTGACAGCTTGAAGTTCTTTCAGCTCAAATCTTGTGTGCATGCTGAAACTCTCCCTCTATGTTTAAGTAAGAAAATGAACTCTTCATGCTTGAATCACCCCTGGAGAAGAGGAGGCTCAGATGAGAATTTATTGCTCTCTACAACTACTTGAAAGGAGGTGGTAGCCAGGTGGGGGTTGGTCTCTTCTTCTAGGCACCAAGTGACAGAACAAGGGGACTGTTGTGGTGGGCCTAAATCTCACAAAATAGGCCTGAATATGTCCTGGCTTGCCCAGATATGTTCCCCTGATCCCCCTCTCATGCTAGGGGAAGCAATCGTGGGAAATGAAAACAAAAGCCCTGGTTTCACCTAATATGGTCAAGCCTGGCAAAGTGCCATTCTGATCGGCTAATCTATGACCAAAGGCCCATTAAACTCAGGCTACAAAGGTAAAAGAGAGGTGCAGGTAACATAAGGGAGTGCTGCTGCGATTACTTTTTTTGCTTCAACGTGCTCTTTGTGCTGCTACTCATTGTGTCCTGCCTGCCCCCCTGAATAGTAGCTGTTATGAATAACAGGCATTATCTGATTCTAGAAGTACAATATGCCATTAACTTTAAAAAATACAGTTCTTTAGAAGAGACTGACTTGAAATGTTAAATTACTGAACAGAATTAGTTCTGTTTCTATTCAAAGCAAGGCAAAATTTAGTTTCATTTACCATTATACTACTCTGATTTGATTGATAATAAGTTAAAATAGTTTTCCAAAGTTGAGTCTGTTTTGCCAGTGACAGTAATTGGTGAGTGATCTCTTCCTATTTTTATATTGACCCAGAAGGTTTTTGTTGTATTTTCCTTCCCCTATACATCTGAGGAAGGGAATGACAGAGTGGCTTTGGTGGGCACCTGGTGTCCAAACATGGTCAACCCACCAGAAGTTCCTAAGTGCCACATACCTATGATGTTCGTACTCTAGCAGGAAGAAATAGTGCCCTTGGTTAAATAAACATCTATAAGGAATTTGGTAAAATGTTTTTCTTTTTACTATAGCCTGCAGTTTCCAGATGGGCAGTAATCTAAGGGCTTGAGGAGACACAAATCAAGGGATGCAGGATAATGAAATATTCACTATGTACTATCAGTTATGTACTCTTGTCCTGGTAGGGCATAAATCCTTCTCAAATTGGTACTGACCCCTGCTCTCCTCCTCCTGTAGCAAGGTTCCGGAAGTGGCAGGATTGAGCAGACAATGAGGGTTTGGTCTGAAGAAAGCCCTGTGGCACATGCCCAAGTCAAGTGTTTTGTGCTGTCCCTCAAGTATTAAGGTGGACACCTAGGCACAGAACTTTGAATTCACTGGCAAAAACTATGGACGCTAATGTCCATTGGCCAGTTTCACCCTTCAAAATAGTCTATTTAAGGAAGAGTGATTTAGAGCCCTTTTTTAACTTCCTCTTGTTTCTCCTGGGACTGGTCATCTATTTGCACCTCTTTCACAGCGGCCACGTGTTTGCAGCTTAGGATTTCCCCTGTTATCAAGTTTCCTCTTTACCAAGTTCTGACTGTTTAAACTGTTTAAGCTTTTGATTCTGTGTTTATAAATAACCTTTGTGTAACAGCCTCTTATCCACTGAACACCCAAAGAACCTCAGGGAGTTTTCCCCAAATTGTCAATTATTATTAATAATAAAAATATTATTCATAAAATATAATTAATATTTCATTATAAATTATTAATAATTGTAACAACTCTGTGTGATATAATACCTTTCAGGAAAGAGGGATGCTGCTATTTATTAAATACTTATGTAAATATTTGGAGAATTTACATATGACTGTTAATTTTTAAGAAGGTCTATAAATCTCTAATGCATCAAATTCTGTGTGTCATAGTTACTTTAAATATGGATCTATGTTCAAGAAACAGAAATAATAGTAACTAACTGATTGAAGTGTAAATAGCACAGCTTGAATTTTAAGTCCAGCATTGCGTATATATAGGATGATGACACAGAACTCTTCGTATTCATTCCACAGATTTTGGAGGGGAGGTGGGGAACAAAACCAAACGACAAAAAAACAACTGAAAGAAAAACTCCTCAACTAAATATAATGCTAAAGGAAGTTATAAACCTGCCTCATGTGGGATTTGCTGAATAAATCATCTGTTGTTACTTAGTCATCTTTAGTTTGTATATAGCTTAGTTTACTAGATAAGGACAAAAGAACCATACTTAGGTAGTTACTGGAGAATGAAATGATGATGCCTAATACATGACCACTTATGTAAATATCTTTTAAGTATCATCCATTGAACTTCTTCTGCTGTTTAATGTGAACAAGTAAGTGGAATAAAGATGCTTGTATGGGACAAACTTTGCAAGGAAGCTGATGATTCTCTTTACAAATGAAGTGGCTTGTGTGTTGCATTGGTAATTATCTTATGAACTTTATGCCAAGATTAATCATATTGCTGTGACACATGTATTGGATCTTGGGAACATTAGGTTATGTGATTAAAGTATACTCATGGAGAACACAAAGAATCCATGAGGATCAGAGAGTTCTGCTAGATGGAGGAATGTTAGTAGCATAATCAAGGAAAAGATTATGCTCCAAATACAGCCTCCAAATACAGCACTGGTTTTAGTTTGGTGTGCACAGTGTTTCCTCTTGGGGCAAGAAAGTGGTGAACTATGGACTTGCAAACTAGGTTTTAAAAAGCGGTGTATTTATCCTCTAGGACAAAGCATAGCAGGCTAAATATTGCAAAGGAAAAGCCTTGCAAACAGCCATTCTACTTTCTAGGTTAATCTATATTGCCTACGTGCATGTACAAGTTTGTCAGATTTCCAGGTTTTGGCTTTGCATACATGCTTTGAGCAGAGATGTTTCTTTTATCCTTTGCCCTCTTTCATCCTTTGTCTTTTTTATTGGTATCAGAGTGAGCTGGTATAAACAAACTTTGGAGACTAAGGCTTTCTCTAGACTTTTTTGGTATTCCTGTGGTTTTGCATCAGGGAAAGGGAAGGAGGAACACATATGTTCATAATGCTTTTAGTATGGATCCAAAAATCTTTCTGAATGTTCTCTGTCCACAATGCTTACCATATCTCCCTGTATAATAAGCTTTAAGGTTCCCCTGTTTCCAAGAACTTGCATCTGTCAGATTTCATGCTGAGCCTTTTCCCCTCATCTCCTGCATGATCAAAGTGAAGATTTTCAATCACTCACTACAGATTTGGGGTTGGTAACTAAATTTTCAGTATCACAAGTACGATATCTCTATGCACCAGAGGATGAAATCCTTGAACATTTGGTTTTATTTCTTGACCATTTGGGAGCATTAAGAGCTCTCATAGAGAAGGAAATTGTTGTACACTTAAAAGCAATATATAAAGTAAGGGTAAATTCATAAACAATTTCTTAATTAAATCAAACCAAACATTTTCCTGCAATATATAAAGTAAGGGTAAATTCATAAACAATTTCTTAATTAAATCAAACCAAACATTTTCCTGCAAGGAACCACAAAAGGGAAAGCACTTTTGAATTTACATGAGCTTTTAAAACATACTGTCAAATGTTTAATTTAAAGCAATATTGTATGTTTCATTTTTCCAAATGCTCACTTTTATAAAAGGAGTATACAGAAAAAGAGGTGGCTTGCTTGTATTTGGAGGAAAAATGAATCCCCACAGGCTTGCTGCAATAACACATAACCAGTGCATTTTTTATCACTCAGGTTAGGTTGCTGTATAAATAAGGAAAGTGGATTACAAGTGGGCATAGGCCAAGCAAAGGTAGAAGGTGAACCAGTACCTCAGACTTCCAGAATCACAGGATGTTAGAGTTGGAAGGTACCTCTGGAAGTCTTCTAGTCCAACTCCCCTGCCAGAACAGGACAATATAATCTAGTGCAGGTCATACAGGGATGCATCCAGACCAGCCTTGAACGTCCCCAGAGAAGGAGACACCACAGTCTCTCTGGGGAGCCAGTTCCAGTGCTCTGTAACTTTTACAGTGAAAAAATTCTTCCTCACATTTAGATGGAACTTCCTGTGTTGTAGTTTACACCTACTGCCCCTTGTCCTATCACAGGGTGCAAGTGAGAAGAGGATGTCCCTTCTTTCTTGATTTCCAGCCCTCATATATTTATATGCATTTATTAGATCCCCTCTCAGTCTTCCCCTCTTCAGACTAAACAGCCTTAGGTCTCTCAGCCTTTCCATGTAAGGCAGTGCTCCAGTCCCTTCATCATTCTTGTAGCCCTACATTTGAAGTAGATCCTTGTCCCTCTTGAACTGGGAAGCCCAAAACGGAACACAATATTCTAGGTAGGGCAGAGTAGAGGGGGAGGATAACCTCCCTCCATCTGCTGGACACACTTTTCTTAATACACCTCAGGATCCCCTTGGCATTCTTATACACAAGGGCATATTGCTGTTCCATGGATGACTTGTTTTCCACCAGGACTCCCAAGTCCTTTTCCACAGGGCTGCTCTCTAGCAGATCACCTCCTAACCTGTACTGGTGCAGTTTATTATTCCTTCCCAGGTGCAGGACTCTGCACTTACCCTGGTTGAAACTCATTAGGTTCCTCTGTGCCCAGCTCTCCGGTCTGTCCAAATCTCACTGAATGGCTGCAGCCTTCATGTGTGTCAGCCAAGCATCCCAGTTTGGTATGGCTAGCAAACTTGCTGATCAGACTCTCTGTCCACTCATCAATGTCACTGACAAAGATATGGAATAGGACTGAATCCAGGACTGATCCTTGGAGGACTCCACTGATAGTTACAGTTCTCCATCTGGACATGGCACCATTGATCACCACTCCTTGAACTCTATTGTGTAGCCAGTTCCTGGTCCATCTCATTGTTCTTCTATTCCACACCTCCTGAGCTTGCACGATGTAATTTGAGACAGTGTCAAAAGCCTTGGTAAGGTCAAGGTAAACTACATCCACTGCTCTCCTTAGAATCATAGAATCAGTCAGGGTTGGAAGGGACCACAAGGATTATCTAGTTCCAACCCCTGTGCCATGGGCAGGGACACTCTATCCTACATTAGGCTGGATAGAGCCTCATCCAGCCTTGCCTTAAACACCTCCAGGGATATGGCCATCTCCCTGGGCAACCTGTTCCAGGGTCTCACCACTCTCATGGTGACATTCAGTTCTGACGTGACTCATTCAGTTCTGACATGACAGGATGCTGTCAGAATAATCAAGCATAATTTCATTTTAGTAATTCCATGCTGTTTACTCATGATAACCTTCTCTTCCAAGTGCCTAGAGATGAATTCCAGAATTATGTCATATTATTAAAACAACTAAGACCAAAGGAAGTCTCATGCATAGAAATGGTCTCTTTCTGGAAGTGATTATAGACCTGAACATGATTGCCATAAATTGCAAAAATTATTCATGTAACATATTCATTGATGTGTTGAGGAGGGAAAAGTTTTGCATATCTGATCTTATTCTGGTTATTTCTGTATAAAGAGAAAGGGTAAATAAGAAAGCAACTCACCCCAAGATTCCAAACCAATATTCTGTGTTCAGTTCATTTTAAATTACTGTGATACAGTTCTTATGATGCTTCGAATAATTGAAATTATGTCTTTCCATAATGTCTGTGAATGGCACAGGTTTTTGTGAGCTTCTGACAAACATATATGAATTGAAGATAATTAAACAATACTGTGACTTTTGGGTCACTGAAGAGATCACTTGTTATATCTGTCTTTTCCAAGGGTATCAGTGCCCAGCAAGGCTAACAAACCAAGTAAGGGGGCGAAAGAGGCATCCTCAAATTTACGTATTTTACAGCAACACTCAAACTCATGAGTCTTAAGACTTACAACCCTGTGGAGATCATAGTCAAGAAGATTATTAGCATCTTTGGGCAGAAATTAGCTTGCACACAACATGGGGTATTCTACTACCACATTTAAAGCAACACTGTGAATTAGTGTGGCATGATGAATGCCCAGGTCCTGAACCTTTATCCACATTACTTTCAGCAATACTTTTCTTTCTATGTGGTCTGTGGTCCTTGTCATGGTGGACCTGAAGGGTCAAAATAGGCCTATACATACGCTGGCTTGCCCAGACATGTTTTTCTTCTCTCCTTCCTTCTGTTTGGGGAGAAGCAACCATGGGAAAAAGGGCAAAAAACCTGGAGTCTGAGCACTCTGGCTTACCCAACTTGTTTTTGTCCTGTTTGCATCCCAAGGTAAATACTTGCCTTGTGCTAAGCTTGTGCTAGGCCTACATATCGTCCCTAAATGGTCATAGCTAGCCTGTGGTTTCACCCAAATATGTACTTTTACCATTGTTCCGTGCTTAACGTATTCTGCTTTATCCATGCCTGTGATGCCTTATTATATATAGCAAAATAAGCTATAATCCACCCTGGAACTGCTTTGCGTTTACTAGGTGCAACTTGAATTGCTTTCACGCGATAGCTGCATACAACAGCCAGTGTGACACACCTGCTGAGACCACATAGCAAGATATCTCCTGCACGTCCTGTGACAAGCAAGCTCTGAAGTCATGCAGATTGTCAAAAGCCAGAACCAGGTCAGAAACCGTCTGCACCCCCTTCTCCCAGTGGCCTGTGGAGCTTGGGGTTAATCAGAAGTCTTGGCAGCTGCCAGATGGACCAGAAAGGCAACAGACAGAACTCCCTGCAAGTGTTTTGAGTACTGTCTTAATTTATTACTAGCCTTGCAAGTTGAGAAATAATATTTGTGACTAAATATCTTAAGTTTTGCATTTACCTTGCTTCCGCCCTATACAGATGGACCCTAACTCCATCAAGTGGCCAGGCAGATAACTAACCACAAGCAGAGTAAAACCTTCTCTTCCAGTTAATTAATTTCAATTGGATTCAATCATTTATGTACATTGGTAGTTAATACTAGATCTAGATAAGTTTATGTAATGCGTTCCATGACCATTATAATTGAACCAGTTTATTATTGAAAATAGTGGTGGAAAAGTTTGACTATAAAAATTTAATAGACAATCTTAATTTTGTAAAAATTATCTCACATTAATTAATCAGAACCCCTTCTATCACAGTCCTGCAGAATAGCAGGATTACTAGTATCCACTGCTCTCCCACCAATTCCTGGTTTGGAAATCTATTGAAAGCATAAGGCAGCTGTTGGAGGCAGATGACAGATTACTGATCATAGTAACAAGCTCACGGAGTTTAATTAGTACATGCAAGTACATGAAGTTAAAGGTTAGCAAGGGATTTCATGAGTATAGCATTGAGCAGCTTCTCATAACTGAAAATGCTGCAATGGTAGAACTAGTGGTGTCCTTCCCTAACAGAAAAAAGACAGCCTGCAGCAGACTAAGCAAGGCAGGGACGACTTTCACCATTACTTTCCCCATTCTAGCTCCTCTGGATGGCTACTTGGGAGCTGAAAGCTAGAGGTCTGCTCCTCCTGAGCTGATTAAATCTCAGTAATGCCAACATAGAGACCTGTCACTAAAAGCAGAATTTCAAATTGCAGTGATAATCTACTTTGTCTGCAAACCTTGTATCAGGTCAGATCATGACTGTCTCTGTAAAAAAGTCAGCATCACAGCCTGACATTCATCTTCTTGTAAGTGTTTGCCTACATTGGCTGCCATCAGCTGTCTTCAAGAACTGTGAAAAGAAATAGGTACTTTCAGGGTAAGATTCATCAGACTTATTTTAGACATTATTTTCAAGATGAAATTGAAACCAAAAGTGCTTGTTTCACTCCAGTGATTACAAGAGGAATTGGGATGACTAACTCAGAAACAGGTATTTCTGCCTCACCACATGATTTCTATGCAATGTCATGTTATGCTGAGTGACTGCAGGCATCAATGGGACTGTAATGTGTGGGTTGATGTGTTATGGAAGGCCAAAATAGGCCTAATACATGTCCTGGCTTGTCCAGGCATGATGACCCGATCCCCTTCCTCTTCTGATGACTTGGGGAGTAGCATAGGAAAGAAGACAAAAGGGTTGAAGGCAACCAGTCTGGGGTCCAAGACTTGCCTAGACTTGTTCTGCTCCAGTGGTGACCAGGTACATACACTTGGCCTGTGCTTTCTCAAATATGGGTAAAGCACAGCCCCTGGTATCACCAGGTTAATGGTTAATTTTGGCAAAGTGCCATTCTGATTGGCTAATTTCTGTGGCCAAATGAAGCCATAACAGTCAGGCAATTAGTATATATGAGCAAAGTTATAAAATAACATGCTCTGCCTTGCCATGCTCCAGATCAACTTTGCTGTGTAACACCAAGCTTTGATGCTTCAACCCTGTCCACTTGGAAACTGCCGTGCCTCAATTTACCAGGCAGAGGCGCTAAGTGTCTCCACGCTGTAGGCAGGAATTAGCCACCAGCAAGATGTGTCTGCCCACCTGAAAGCATCCATGCCAAGTCCGGAGACCTGGAAAGTACACCATCCACCCTGGAAGGAACCAAGACCAAATCAGAGACTGTCTAATCCCCAGCACTCTGCTAGAGCCCTGGAAAACTCCAAAAGCCTCCAACAGCTATCATACTACCAACAGCAAGCCCTCCAAGTGTTTTGGATAATGTCTGGGACTATAATGCAGCCCCAGGAATCTGGAGATACTAGTTTGTGAGTAAATATTCTTAAAAGCCTCTTTGCAATTAAAATTTTGATTTAGTTCTGTAAACACTATGTGCCTTCTGCTTCAGCAAGAAGTCCTCAAGTCCTCCTAGATGGCAAATGGCATATTGACTGCAGGTATAATTGTTTGTATTTTGCTAGTTCTTCTTAACTGTTCTAAATTGCTTGTTTCCTGTGTGTAGATACCCACAACCATGCATTCAAACCTTATAAATAATATCAATAAATACTTTTCCATAGAATATTAATTTTCACCTGGATGTTAATATTAATTAATAAATTCATTAATATTCATAACAGGGTGGATTAGAAGTTTTCCTCATGACTTGTTAGGATTGATAAAAATGACCAGGGGAAGTATTTGTTTTTCTCATTTCTCTGCCCTCTGGACTTTCAAACCACAGTGACTCGCATGTGGAAACTTGTTGGTTTTGTTTCCTATTACCTTTGAACTCACTGGAGGTTATACCTGATGTTAATAACAAAAGCAGAAGAGAAAATAAAGGATAGCATTTTTATTTTAGTCATCATCCTTCGAGATAATTCTCATGTGTTTTGTTTTTACTTTTGTTTTCATTAAGTCATTGCTGGTCCAATGTTGGGCTTTCCTTGCATTTCTCTTTGACTGTTCTGAGAGAACAGCATCGATCCCTCCTGCTTTTGCAGTCTGTGAATAGCTATTTAACCATTCAGGGAAGCAGGAGATTTAGAGATGTTAGTCCTGTCATTCCTCAAATTACTATATACAACATGAAGTCTGACCCCAGGGATGGGCAGATCAAAAGCTAAGTCATTTTGGTAATAGCACCATAGAATCGTGGAATGGTTGAGGTTGCAAAGGACCTCTGGGAAGAATCTAGTCAAACTTCACTGCTCAAGTGGTGTTACATGCAACCAGTTGCTCAACTGTTTTTTCATAACTCTTGTAGGAGTTTTAAAACACATTAATCCACATTATATTAGTACAGCATTTCACAAAAAAAAAAATAAAAAGGTTTCTGGCAGCTTGTTCTTTGTAAACAAGTTTCTACTCTGCTTGCTAATTAGCAAGCAATGTTCAAAGAGTCATCAACAATGAAATTATTTGTGCTAGTGCACTTCTGTTATTTATTTATGTAAGGCTGTCACATGAATGGAAGTTACTTAGCTTTCTCCTGTGACTCATCTACTGGTGGATGTTTTGTTTTCTTTTTCATTTGTAAAACATGTACAAGAAAATGGTGTGCAGTCTTCTTGCATAAACTGTTATATATCCTGAAGCACCGTATCTCTTCTAAAGGCAAGGGACATGAGAAGGTCTTTCCTGTGCCTTCTTTTTGGGTTCTTATAAAGATTATCTTAAGGTAATCATAATACCTGCTTAGAAGCAGGTAGAACACAGTCTAAATGATTTGATCTGCTTCTATCCATTGTTAGTGAATGATCTACTAAAAACTCTTGGGACTAGCATGTAAAAAAAACTCTTTCAAAATTTCAGAAGACAAATCTTAGATCTTCTTAAAAACTGTTTATAGGCAAACCACATCTCTGTCCTTTATGTACTGACTTAGAGAATGGTAAAAAAAGATATTTCAGTGGATAGATATAAAATCTTAAAATCATAATTAGATTTTTTGTTACTTCTCTCTTCTGCTGAGTCTTGACCTAGTCAGTTTAGGTAAGGGAGGTGAAAAAAGGGTCAGAAGAGAAAATGTAAAATATTTTTTAAACTTTACAAACTGAGTAACTTAACAGCAATGTTGTTGCTTACATTGTTATTGTATTCCTTGTAATCATTTACTTTTAAATAAATATATGTAACATCTAACCACAGGTAAAGGGCAATATTGGACTCAGAATGCAGTAAAATAAGAAATAGTAACTTTGTTAAAAATGAATACATAATAGTAATTTCTTTTCAGGGTCTTTCAGATTTCACTTGTCATTTATGACTCAATGTTTTTGAACTTAAAAAGAATTTGGATTGTGGATGTGGATTTGTGATGTCTAATAAATGTTATAGAAGTTATGTCTGTTGGAACTTGGGACATTTTCGGGGAGAGAGGTGTCATTTTCAGTGGTACAAACCAGATTTTCAGATTTCTGAGCAAATCATTAAGTTAATGCAATGTTGCTCTGCAGATTCCTGCAGCAATGGAAGTAGTGACTACTGCTTATGAAGCCTCACAGTTATTTTTTACTTGATTTGTGACTGTCTGTTTTCCCCCACTGAATGGCAAAGTAGATCATTTATCTCCCTTTAAGTAGAGGACTAAAAGCTTATGAAAATTGCCTATTTTTTTTCAGAAAAAAAAAAACCAACAGATGTAAAAAAGAGCAAGATGTCAGAAAGTTTATTTGTAAAAGATTAGAATTATGAGTTAGCTGTACAACAGTTCAGAGATAGTCAACATTTGTCCAGAAAAGGACATAGATTAAAAAAAAAAGTAATGAAATTGCATATTAGCCCTAACAAGGTTTGACATTAGGCTGGTATAAAATACTAATTCTTGTTGAGTTTGCTGCTGGGGTATTTTCCTGTGAACAGCATCCTTTTATCATATCTGTTAGGGTAAAAAAACAATTTAAATCATATCTTGCCTGCTCTAAGCCATCCATCACTTCCTAAGTGCTTTTAATCATCCTGGAGTGAAGATACATTTTCTGGGATACCGCATCAGGGTGACTTCTTGAGGTCAAGGGAAAGCAAATCCTGTGCTGTGCAGAATGGAAGAAATATGCAAAGCTTCATAGGTTTCTACTGACTGTCAGTGCCTAGAGAGGCATTACAACACCTTTATTTCCTGAAAAATTTCTGATATAACATTGTGTTTACCAAGACTAAGGCTTAATATGCCTAGGGTAGTTGTTTCATTCCTATTTCATTCTCCCCTGTGCTTTATTTTTGTCTAGTTGTATTCTCCTATTGTGTTTCAGGTAGAGTCTTTCTCTTTTTTTTGCCAGTCACAACCAGCAATTAAAACTCTTCCCAATCTCCATTTTTATTCAGTGAATTCATTGTCCTTCATGTCTATACGTGCAAATCCACTGTCTTCAAAATATAGCTACAGTGATATCTGGGTAAACCTGTCAGTAATGTAAGAACAGTAATTACAGTCAACTGTGGGACTGAAAGATAATGTGAATCTGCATATGAAGAATACTGTGACCTGTGGAGGAATTTCTAAGTGAGAAGGGACATGACCTGATAGCGATGAGCAACCCCCACTGTGAGGAATGCCTTTGAAGAGAAGCACAGTGGAGCTCCTTTGAAGAGAAATTGGAGCCGGAAAAGAGGGAAGGAAAGCAGCAGTACATACTGAGAAAGTTCCTGCTTCTGGAAAATACAGCCAGAAGCTTCTAGTTACAAAGAAGCATTAATGTCATTGTTAATACTTGGGTAATAACCAATTATTGTCTGCCACATACAATCCCCTTTTACCAATGAGCTTGTAGTATTAGAGAACACCCCTGGCATGCTGGCAATAAAAGGAGCTGTAGAAGAGCAATAAAACGGAGAATGACCTAATCACATTGTTGTTTGTCTTTACTCTAGACCACAACCTCGCTGACATCTGGTGCCTGAACAGAGAGCAGGCATCGCGTCAGAGGATCCTCAAATCTTTGCTAAACTGAGAGACAGAGCCAGCAAACATGGGGTGGAAGTGGCATTGCAGCACAAAGATGCATGCAATAGCTGGATCCTGGGATCACAACCCGTAGCTTCCGCAAAGGTAGGAACTGTGAAAATAGAAATAGAGGCAGCAGTTCAGTTATTAGCGAGCATACTCTTCAAGAGAGGGATTGCCGCTAATTTAAAGAAGCTCCATGAGCTAACTAAATGGGGAAAAAGTAAGTGATTAATGAAAGAGATCTCCCTGCTTTTTAGCCCTCAAGAGTGGAGGGAGGTCAGTGATGCCATGTGGCAGGCGGCTATAAAGGGATAAAAAGAAAGCAAAATAACTTAAAAGCTGGGTCCAACTTGGAGAGACATCCTTAATACGTTACAAGCCATGCAGGTGTAGCAGAAAGTAGTGATGGCCACCACACAAACTCTTATCACCACCCCCACTTTGCCTGCAGAAATAGCCAATAAGGACTCAGCAAAAAAGACAGCAAGGAGCCTTTTTTCCTGGCAAAGTTTTTTGGGACTAATGTGGCTACTCTTGTCAAAGGGATAATGGTGCCTACCACCCAGAGGGCAGCAGAACTTCTTAAAACCAGTGCTGGCATAAATACCAGTGCAACATCGGCTGATAGTGATGAAAATGCAATGGCAGCCCCTGCCACAGCAAAAGTGACTTTTGTAAGTGATCAAGGGGGACTAGCATGCCACCCAAAAGTGCAATATCCTTTACTGCCATCAGAGTTGCCCCGTCGGTCTGCAGCCCTGTTCTCATTTGTCAACTTGTGTCAGTGGTCATCAGAGTGGACAACAGTCACCAAAGCCAGGTGATGGAAGACCTAGTAAAATGGATCAATTAATGCTAGAAGCTTTGTGACAATTAGAGCACTAGAATGCAAAAGAATCTAAAGATTGTCCCGAGCCAGCAGAAGTGGCGCCACCTGCAGAAGTGGTGCCACCATCAAAGGTCTCAGATCCAATGCCTCTGTGGTTCTTTTAATCTGCCAAGGAGATGACAAGAGGAATGTGAGCAGAGCACTCTTCAATGAATCCATCTTGGCCACTCCCAACAGCTCCAACTGCTCCACCTTCACTCCACAAGAGAGATACTGGTAAGACGATGGTCTGGGGTCATTCAGGATGCTATTATTGATGGTGATTGGCACGATGTTACTCTCGCTTGCCTTGTTGTAATTAATCATCAACAACAAGTGGCAAAGTGGGTCATGATTGGAAAATCCTGCAGCAAGCAAAAAAGACTGTTGCGGACTTTGGTCTAAAATCTGAAGCAGCCCGGCATATTATTGGGTGGATATTCCAATCAGATGTTGTGAACCCTATAGACTCTCAAAATTTAGAGAGGCTGCTTTTAACTCAGTTCCAGTTCTTGCTGTGAATTCTAGATTTTTCTCTTCCCCTCCCCTGGGACCCTCAGGAATTAGAATTATTAGGATCTCAAAGTGTGGGCAATACATTAAAATTTTGGTCACAAACTTGTTTTATTTTTGGGAACTTACAAGTGGTTAATCCATATGAGAGTCATACTTGGTGTTCTTGGACCAATGTGAGTCCAGGTTCTCAATATGCTTATTGTGATAAAGGGAGTTATTGTGGAACTAATTATAGTAGCTCAAGAAACCCACAAGGCTTGGGAGCCTGTGGAGCTCAGATGAAGAGACAAGGTAGTATATGTAATAACCATACTGCAAGGGCTCTTCCCCCAGGTATCTTTTTGATATGTGGAGATAGGGCCTGGCAAGGGATACCAAAAGGATTAATAGGAGGACCATGTGTGGCCCTATACATATAAAGAAAAATCTTTGCACAGGTCATCCACTGAAAACATGGCAGATATCTTCTGTGGTTCAATCACAGAATTGTCTGGTCTTCACCTGTGGGCATATTCTAAGTTAGCTTGGTTCTGTTTCTTGGTGCTTTATACTATCTTTTTTCAATGAGGTCTCTATCACTATGCCCACATAGATTCCTATAACAGCAAGACAGTTTAAACCTCTGTGGTTTCCATGTGCCCTGAAATTCCTCTCATATATGTTGTGCCTATAGAGTCAATGGCTCCTAAAGTTCAGTATTCTATGTCCTGATGGAGCTTTTAGACAGTGGAAAAGGGAAGATAACAAAATATCTTGGTGAATATTTCTGTGCACAAACTGAAAGAAATCCCCCAAGCATTTGGGCCAGTCTGACTATAACTGAATGGGACATTTTTATGTCTTAATACTTAAACAAGAATGTTATAATCAGTGTTCTCAATACCAAGTCTATTACATAAGTAGTGGCTGAGGCAGGAATTAAATTTTATGGCTTGTAAGCTGCAGAGGGACTAAGGAGATGATAATATATCTAATTTTTCTGACCTTCAGATCTACTATCTCCTTGATTTGATTATTAAAATAAGTTATGAAGTATTAATAACATTTTTGTTATTAATATTAATTTTATTAATATTCAAAAATTCAGGAAAATTCCCTGAGATTCTTTTGATATTTGGTCAACAGGGAGCAATTACACAAAAGATCTTTATAAACACGTAATTAAACAGCTTTAATGGTTTAAACAGTCAGAAAATAAGAACCTGGTAACAGGGCAAATTCTATGGGGTCTTACTCACGAAGCACTGGTGCAAAGATACAGTGTTTTCCAAATAGAGAAGTAGGAAAGAGCTGCCTCACCGCTAGGCTGCTGATGCAAGCTGCACAAGACACTGCAACACAGTGAAACTGGCCAATAGGCACTAGCATCCATTGTTTTGGTCAATGAATTCAAAGTCCTGTACCTAGGTGTCAACCCAGGCATGTTGAGGGGCTGCATAAGACACCTGACTTGGTGGTGCAGCTTTTTTGGGGCTTGTGTTGGTTTGAGCTAATTGGAGGATTTGAGTGAGAAATTAGACTATTGGTTGAGAGACAGTTAAACACAGTGTGTCACTTCACTAAGTTTTACTGAGAAGAAAAAAGGTTGTTTTAAGAGCTGTTCTCAAAACAACCAGATTAGCAGAGGGCTTCTGTCTGTTCAGCACTGCAGCTGCTTTCTCCTTTGTCTCTCTGTCTTTTAGCTAATTCAGAGTAAAATCACTAAAAACTACTAACTCCTTCCTGCCACTGATCTGTCTGGCCAATCTTCAGCTTATCTGCAGCACCAACAGGTGGTGAGATAAGGCTGGGGAAGGGGGGAAAGGTGGTAGGGGGGAGTTTGGTTACCCTCTCTTNGGGGGGGAGGGGGGGGCAGGTAACTGCTTAACCCACTACAGGGCTAAACCTTTCATTGTTTTCCTCAAACTGTCACCTCAATGTCCTTGACTGTGACCTGAAAGAAACAAAAAACCTTAAGCCAGAGCTCCAGATCTCTCTTCTCTGTTGGTGACAGCCTAGGCATCAAGGAGTACTTACAGGCAACATAGAGTACTGGAATGTCAGAGATGTCTCTTCATGCTTTTATTGTTGGCCTGTTATGTCTGTTGCAGCCCTGTATAAATTTTGGAGGTCCATGTGTTACTCTAACATGACATGAGAAGAACATTCTCATTCTCATATACCAGGATGAGAGTTGATCAGGCAAATCCCTCAGGTCACCCTTTTAGCTTGTGTACAGATTTCACAGAGCTTTGCCATTTCTAAGTAAATACACCCAGTGGTCCTGTCTAGGGACGGTTCCTCAGAAAAGTCAAGAGAAATATAATTCTGTGAGGTATTTATGTAATTTATTTGTATCCAATAACATATAGCATATTTATATAATAAATTTATATAATACAGGTTATCAGTAAGACTTTAAAGGCTCAACATGAGCCAACAATGTGTGCATGCAGCCCAGAGAGCTGCTGTGTCCTGGGCTGCATTAAGAGAAGTGTGGCAGGGCAAGGGAGAGGATTCTCCTCCTTTACTCTGCTCTCATCAGATCTATTAATGAGGTGCTACATATATGATGCCCTGTGGCACCTGGAGGTTAAGCTGCGGGGACTAAAATCTACTGGATCAAGTCTGGGCTGGTCCTGGACCCAGACAAAGCTTTTTCTACAGTGAACGCTACTCAGAGTCTGCAGCGAGAGAAAGATATGCTGTCTACAGACCAACTGCAATGGCTGAGGGGTGTACACATACGTCTGCAGCACAGAAGAATCTCAGATCCAAGAATAAATCATTCCTGTGACAGTGCTTCTTTGAGTCAGCAGGAGAAAATATCTGTCTGCAGATCTCCTATCTTGGATCTTGTCACAGAACTTACTGTTAAACACTAAAGACTCAAAAGTCCTGAGTTGGTTGGCTGTGGCTGTCTGGGGGAGAAACCTCCCTGTTCGGTTCGTTTCTTTGCAGGCTTTTTCTTTCTCCCAGTAGCAGCCACTGCACTTCCCCCTTGCCACAACCTGCGGTTGCAGTTTCTCCTGCCCGAGCCCGTACGGCTTTTCTCCCCTGCACAGCTGTAGTTTTGGAGATGGTACAGCTTTGCTTTCCTCACTTCGATCCCTCCCTTTTCTTGCAAGAGTTGTGTCTTCTCTTAAAGTGGCAGTGTTGAATTTGTATTTTACTGTTGAAGATTGTTATGGTTTCTTTGTGGATGCAAATCCTGATAATGTTTTTAGAGTTAGTTTTCAATTGTAATAGATCTTAGACTTCAAAAGCTAATCGATAAGACAGAGAATGCATTCTAGTAACACCAATGGTAGTAGCTGATATTAATAGGGATATAGGAATAATAGAAATAGTAAATACTGAGTAATTATAAGTCTTAAGTAATTAGAATAAAGTATGTTAAGTAGTTGATGATTGTAATAGAATATAAGTGGTTAATGATTAGAATGGAATATTATAGTGGAAACAAGTTTGTAGTAATTTTGGTAGAATAAATTATTTGTAAGTCTATAGATTAATAACTCTCTTTTTAGATTGACAGATTTAAAAGGTTTTTTTACCTTTTATTTTTTGTATGCCATGGCAAAAAAATTCCAGAGAGCTCTATGGAATGTAACATATTTTATTTTTGCTTTATTTCAGTTTTGTTTTTCTTTTCAGACTCCGGGGGGTTTAACTTTAACACAATTTTTTAGTGTACAGAGTTTTAGCATTACCATAGCTAAGGTTAAGAGTTTAGAACAGAGATATTATAGTATAGTTTTGGTATTTTTTCTTTAATATAAATAGTAGGATAGGGACTATGCAAAGCTTGAAAAAAAAAGAAGGAAGAAAAAGAAGGAAAAAAGTTTTTTGGTACAACATATTGGCAAAGTTAAATGACAAGGATTTAAAGGTCATTGGATTCAGTTTTCACACTCACACAGATTTCACTTCCAGCACGTTAGATTAGCTACTAGCTTGCTATAGCAGGTGCATAGAGAGAAGTAATGCTTCTAGGAGATGCCTTACTACAGGTTATTGCAACTATTTAAAGGTACCATCACCTATGCTGTTGAGATACATTGCAATCATGAAAGTACAGGAAGAAATTAAAACAGACATCAAACCTACCTACACATCATGTAATAGATGATCACTTTACAAGAGAAGTATTCCCTATAATATTGCACCATAGCGTATACACCTGCTTATGCTAACTTGACACCTTTGACTTATAAAAATAAAAAGGGGGAATTATCCAAATACATCACACAGAGAGGGTCTGTTGTGAGAGAGCTGGAATCCCTTATGCTGAACTGACGCGATTGACGCAGTGTTCACTTTATTAGGGACTGAATCACACTTTTATACTGTTAGCTCATTAGCAGAAGGCAAATGTGTCCAATTCTGATTCGGCCACACAAGTTCTGCAGGACGGTGTCCATTCTAGCCAGAATCATACTAATTGGTTGGTACAATCAAGCACAGACCCGTTCATTAATATTCATGACAAGTTGTTCTCCCAAGCCAGATGTTTCCCTTATCTCTGGCTCCCTTGTAGGAGGAAGCTATTTGCTATGGGAAACCAGAGGCCTTAGGCCAGGCTGTTCTGCTCTACCCATGAGATCCAGGGTCAGCTGCCTTCTAGCGCATCCCAAAAAGGTTCAGCCTAGAAAATGTGAATAGATATATTACTATAGGGAAGGTATGTGTTTGTTGCCTATAGGTCTTCAATGGATACCAGGTTGTTGTGTTTAGCGTGCTTTTGGCAGTGAGCTGAAGTCTTGCTAAAGATGGCCATACAGACATCATTGCAAGAAATCGAGATGTATTCTGGGATATGGATGTTGTTAATCTTGCCAACAACAAACATTGTAAACTACAAGTGTAAACAAGCAAGGAGAAGTGTGCATGCATGGGATGATAGTTGCAGATAATGTGGTAGGAGTCACTTTTGCACACTTTACTAATTGGTTTAATGCACAATGTGGCAGTTTGAACTAGATTTCTAGCTCAGACATAGGAAAAAGTAGTGAAGAGGTGAACATTCTAGGGATAGGCTATATAACAGCAACAATGGATAAGTTAATATAATTTCATTGGAGCATCAAGAGCCTTATGTCTGGAAGTACAGCTTGTTCTGCCCTTTTTGCTGCTTACTGCTGTGCCTGCTGCTATATTCCCCCGCCTCTGTTTTGGCTGCTGCTTCTGCTGCTTTTGCTGCTGCTTGACCCCTTCTCCATCCTCCTTAAGGTCATATATATTATTTTGGGTTTTTTTCCCTTCCTCTCTTGTAGTAGTTTATTCTTTTTATACTGTTATATTTAATTTAAACTATAAGAAATGACAATTTCATTTTTCCTGACTTTCCAAAAGAATCTGTGTTGTGGTGAGTTTATTCGACTGGGGGGTGGATCCGCTCTAACCCAGTGCACACAAGCTTTCAGCAATTGTTTTAGGAGAAACGGGCAATGCTACAGATAGAATACCAGTTCCATGTATGGGAAAGATGGGAACAATTGTTTTGTTGATTGTCTGTATAGTAATGTTTAAAGTACCATGCTTGTTATCTTTTTGCAAAGGGCCCTGCAATAGATGATAAACACTGCCTTCACTGTAAAACGAAAAGGGGAAATTGTAGAAATCCAGTGTAAGACCTTCATTTCCACAGCTTCAGGATGCCCCCCATCAGGGAGTAAGAGACAGTAAAACATATGGTTAGAGAATAACAGGTTATCATGCATATTAATGAGTGGGGTTGTGATTGCCTAGTTTGTGTTAATGGATGAATATTTGTAGGCATGGTGCTTGGTACTCAGTCTAACTTGGAATTTTGGTCTTTTAGCCAAAGATTCCCTGTTGCTCTTTTTCTACCAAGGGCAGTGTCTGGAAGAGCGTTAACACTCTTAGATAAGATTGGCTATTGGCTTGCTAGACAATCTAATGCTACAAGTAAGGCTTTGACAGGGTTATTATTAGATGTTAGTAGTGTTAGACATGCTACTTTGCAAAGTAGGGCTGCTATAGATTTTTTTTTGCTTTTAGCACAAGATTTTTTAAGCACAAGATAATTTTAAGGAGTGTGTTTCTTTAAACATATACAAGTAAATTTGGATCCCTTTTCAGAATGGTTGAAAAGATGGGGTGTAGGAACTTGGTTTATTAGCTGGGTAAGGCCTATCTTGAGTATAGTAATAATGATATTCTTGATTATACTTTTACTACCATGTTTCTTAAGGTGTCTTCAGTCCATGATCAACAATGCCATCACTGTTTCATTTAAAAAGAAAGGGGAAGATGTGAGGGTTTGAGCAGGCAGCTGAATGACCTAAATTAACCGGGCACCAAATGCAGGCAAGGATGCAAGAGAGAAAGTGAGATAAGGAAGCTAGGGTTTGGGAAAAACAACCTTGAGAAAACTGGCTCTGAAAAACATATGTATGGTAGACAACTGTGCTTAGTTAAGCCAACCAATTAGTACACTTTTGATTTGCATGGACAGTGCATGCAGAGCTCATGTAGAGCTCATGTTACCAATCAGAATTAAACACGTTATTTTAGTCTGATAAGAAACAATTGTCCTTTTGGTAATAAAGTGTTCGACATATGCATCTTATTGGTGTACTACGTCATTCCGTCCCTTCATGATTAAGGTGAACCCGGCATGTGTAAATCAAATAATGAAGAATATTTGTGTCTCTGTTTACTTCTAAGCATTTTTAAAATGTATGCCGATACATACAAATATACCCACCTATGAAGTTCCTGAGCATTGCATTAAGACGAAAGTATAAATATAATTTTCTGCTATTTGAAACACAAATATAAAGTTTGGAACTCAAAGACAATGTTCTTGCAGAAGGTACATATGTCAAAACACAGTGTTTTGATGGATTGAAATATTTTATATGATCTGTCATTTGCTTCAACACTCCAGGGAGATGCTGGCAGAAATGTTGCTTCCTATGGCTTTTGTTTCCCATTTGTCTGCTCTTTTTCTCTTCAACCTGGCTTTCTGCCTGCCAGGAACTTGGGATGACTGTGTTCAGTCTTACAGGTTTACTATGTTCATATATCTGGACTCCTCTGCTACTTGGGGTGTCCTTGTGCCCAAATAGCTCATTAGATAGGCTGTCTCCTTGCTCTGGTATTGCAAGGGAGTTGGAATCAATACGCTGAATCAATACAATTGAAGCATTGTTACTTTATTAGGGACCAAATCACACTTTTATACTGTTACTCATTAGCAGAAGGCAAATGTGTCCAATTCTGATTCAGCCACACAAGTTCTGCAGGACGCTGTCCATCCTAGCCAGAAGCATACTAATTTGTTGGTATAATTAAGCACAATCCCATTATTAATATTCATGACAAGTAGTTATCTGAAACCAGATGTTTCCCTTATCTCTGACTTGCTGTCAGAGGAAGCTACTTGTTATGGGAAACCAGAGGCCTTATGCCAGGCCCCTCTTCTCTACCTGTGAGATCCAAGGTCAGCTGCCTTCTATCTCATCCCAACACTCTGGTCCTTGAGTTTTGCAAACCAAGTCCTGTCTCTTTGGGGTTAGCCAGGCTCAGAAGTCTGCCAGTTGGTAGGACTTGGATCTGTCCATCTGCTTTAGAAGCTTATGAGTAGGTTTCTTGGATACTGATGCATAAAACAGCATGGCTGCTGACTACAGAGCAGTCTACAATAATCTAGGATTGGGGGTGGGGTAGGGGGGGAATACTGCAGGGAGGGGAGACAGCAGATCTAAAAAGAAAAACAAGGGTTTTCTTCTATGGTCAATAAACATTAAAAAAAACCAACAATATTTATAAATACACTGTGGTGGGTTAGGAACTTTAATTAATTTAATTAAATGAAAAACAAATTCAAGAAAGAATAAAAAGATAGGTATAGGAGGTTTAATCATGTAGGTTTGGTAACAAAAAAGAGGAACAAAAAATATTAAAAAATATTCAGCAGAAAATCAGGATAAAAAAGTAAAACCAGCTACATAAATATTAGAAAACATTAACAGTTCTATGAGATTTGAAAAGTAAGTATATGAAAACTATCACATGGGAGAAATTCAGAGTAGTTATTTCTCCTCTGTTTTCAATATATAAGAGATCATCAGCAAACCTTATGCAGTATTGGATGATTGTCTAGCTTACCATAGGACAGGAACACGGTTGACTTAGTACACTTTGGAAAGGGGTCTTGATGTTGATGTTATCTGTGGGAATGAAGATCCATGAAGATGTTCTGTCAAAGAGCTGAAGAAGGGATTCTTGTGAAGACAAGACAGCCCTATTTCAACTAAAACTAATGAAGCAAGGCTAAAATAACATAAACATGCAGCTTCAAAACAAATGCTGAAGGCTATAGTGCCCAAGCAAAGGCCTTTGCCTAATTAAATGTAATCTTCATATTAAAGCTGACACTTGTCAATATGATAATGAGCAAAGGTGACTCAGCTTTCCACCCAAATCATGCTAAATGTCACCTAGAAGGCAGAATAAACTAGGATTAGAGTACAAAAATCCAGGAGGAGAGCACTTCTCTCTAGGGGGAAAAACTCTGGATTTAGCAAAGACAAGCACAGTTGACAGGTTGTGCTCCTTTTTCTCAACCCAAGACAGAGATGCCTTCTTGGTAAGAAGTGTGCATTCAATATATGACTTAGCTGTTACTAGCATTATTGTGACTACTATCTATTAGAGCTATTGTAAAGGTTTCCATCTCTGACTTTGTAAGATGTTACTTGGAATTTATTAACTCAAGCTCGATCAATCCTGCAGTTAGTGCATTTATCACTGCCAATCCCAAATTTGTTGCATCCGTCACTTTAATAAATTAAACTCATCTGTTATATTAACTTTCTGAACTAGTGTCAGTGCAAGTCCTTACTGGGACCCTGGAAAAGGGGCAAACAGTTTCAGTAAGAGTCCTGTGGCTCTAAGACAGGGAGATGTTAGAATATTACCCATAACATGACAGACAGAAATCAGAAAAAATCATTAAAGACAAAAGTTAGAGAAGGACAGTTAAACATAAAAGAATATTTGTCACCTTAAGTATACATTAACTTGCAAGTTGGAATGTGCTGGAGATGAAGGGTGATGTAGTGGGTTTGCAGTGACCTGCCCCCCCACCTTTTGAAACCCCGGCTAAAACTCAGAAAAACACACTGGAAGTTAATAAATGAAGCTTTATATTTACAGCAATGCCAATATACAAGCAAATATTTACAAGATATAACAGATATTTACAGAAATATACAGTAAAAAAGAAATACAGACACCACACCCCTCCTGGAGACCAAAATCCCCAAGAGAGGGAAACCAAAGCCCCCTGTACCACCTCTCCCTCCTTCCCCCAGCTTTATCTCACTGCTTGATGATGCTGCAGATAAGCTGAAGATCGGTCAGAAAGATTAGTGGCAGGAAGGAATGAATGGTTTTAGTAATTTTACTCTGAATTAGTTCAAAGGCAGAGAGACAAAGGAAAGAAGCTGCTGAAGCCCAGCGCCGACCCAGAGCCGACTGAACTGCGCAAGCACACTGGCTTATCTGGATGTTTTGGGAACATTCTCAAAACAATCCTCTTTCTTCTCTCTCAGTCAAAACTGGGTGAGGTGACACAGTGTTTAATTTCTCACTCAAATTCTCCAATTAGCTCAAACCAACACAGGTGAATACAAAACATAGTAGCTTTGAAACGAAACAAAACAAAACAAAACAAAACAAAACAAGGTAATAATTCCCTACCAAAACCATAGAAAATAAGTTTACTGCTTCTCTTCAAGGAAGTAGACATAAAAAATCCTACTAATTTGTGGATTATGAATCTGCTCCAAATGGAATATTCTACCATCTAGTAAAAGAATCAGTGCTCCAGGTTTGAGACCAGCATAAATTAGCACAGCTGCATTGACCTAATTTGCACCAAATTGATTTACATGAGATATGAATCAGTCCTACAGAGCAAATATTAGGTAGTAATTGTAATATCTACAGCTGAAGAAATACATGAAAAAAAGTAGTTACATACCCATGAAAGCACTTTGTAACTTCCCATGTTTGTGTGAGTGTCAGTGTTAGCCCATAGGTTTACATCAGGAACTCTTTTTCATGAATTTGCAATCAGATGGCTAGTAAAAGACCTACTTGCTTTACTCAATATTGCCATAATAATTGAAACATTGATCCTGGAGTCTAAAATATTCTTTATGTTTACTGGAAGGGTATTAGGAAAAGCTACATGAGCTGAGAAACTGTTTTTGTCCTTATCAATTGGATCAGATGTGAGAAGGAGATGTAAGACATTAAATAAATATGATCATGTTGGATACATATCAGAGTTGCTCTGCAGAAACTTTGATGAATGACTAATAATATTCTATTGTGAAGATGCTTATGCCTGAGATAGGTTAACTTGTTTGTCTGAAAGGTGGTCTACTTGCAGAAGAAGTGGTAGATGATGCTGACATCATTACAAGATGCTTTAATTCCTGACAGCTTGATGACTTAGGTGGTAGAGGCCTCCTGTAATGATAATTATTTTGCTTCAGGCATACCAGATACAGTTGTTGGCTGCATAACAGCATTTTGTTTCCATTAATTTATCTTCAAAGTTCATATTGTCACCTTCATGGAGAATAGGAAACTTATATTGATTGTATTTATTTAGACTCATATAAGAAAAAAAAATTGTAACTCTGACTTGTATTAACACTGAAATGTAATAGAGAAAGGGTCAAAATCCAATCATGCCATTGTCTGCATTCAGGTGGGTAACCTCAAACATTTAGTTTAGTTTACAATGCACCCAGATATTTCTTTTTAAATAAAAGGGAAGTTTTACTTTTTTCATGCAGGTATGCTTCTCAAATGAAATTACAGTTAATAGAATCTGTAAATGCTTTAGATAAACATCATTACAATGCTTAGAAAGTAGTTTTGAGGAGTTTGTTTAAATTGGGTTTTGAAAGAAAATCTGTAGCATTTTAATGCTACATTTAAAAAAATATTTTAACAGCCTATTTAATTAAAAGGACTCTGAGATTTTACAGACCTTGTTAAAATACTAAAGTCCTGAATGAAGGAAGGAAAGTTAGGAGGGTTACCACCAGTGTGAGTGCTATACAATTTGTAATTAAATATATCCATAATATGGTGTCCAGACACTTTTTTTTTTTTTTCATTGATAAAACTTTTTTTCCTGCCCCATACTTGGATTCTAAGATGCTGCTAATGATATTGTGTCATCTGCAGATTTGATTAAGAATTTCCTTTTTTTTTTTTTTTTAAGTGGCCATTCCCGCAGACCTTCTTCAGTCACCACATGACCAGCATTTCCCTGACAGGTTGAAAAAAATAATAGTATCATAGGCTTGTATTTCTCAAGTGGCTGTCAATTAAATAATTGGAGTTGTGAAAGCAAAGGAACAGTGCTCCTGGTAAGTTAACAAAGGAGTTACTGTACTAAATAAGTGCCAAAAGCTACACATCTGTTTACATACCACTATGCTGCTTAACCTTTTCAAAGATGCAATGGTGGCCTACAATAAATCAAACACATCTCAGTGGAAGGAGCTACAACTGCTTGATTCAGCTGTTGCTTTGCAAGAGCTACTTTCCAAGGGACAAAGACAGGGCAACAACATGCCATCTCTGTGTCTTCTAGTCCAGCTGGTGGATGAAGCAGGGGTGCTCTGATCAGTGCACATGGGGCTGATACATAAGGATTTCTCCAGAATTTTCAATCAAGGGGATGATCAATGATCTGCAGGTCATGAGGGTTCCTGCGCAGATACAGGCTCCTTGTGATAGAATTTCTCCTGGATTAAATAATTTGCTTGTTCTGCTGCTTTGTGGTAATACCAATCAATTTACTCTCATTTTCTTCACCACAGAGATGATCACAGAGAATAAAAATATATAGCATTTTGTTTGCTAGCTTTCAGAACACTGATTTGTTGCTCTTCCAGCTATGGAAAATGGGAATCATAATACAAAAGAGAATACTCTCTGTTGCAAACAAGCATTTAACGTAGCTTTAATAATATAGTTACTGTATATTAAATAAACCTAAGTAGATCATTGATTTTCCCTGAAATCTTTTCTTCCCATCTAATTACCTTGTTTGAAATAACTATAGCAATTTGTACTTAATTACATTCTTCTTAATATATTTTAATTTATGAAACTTCTGAGCATTTTAATGGGCATTTCTCAAGATACAGTGAAGGAACAGAGAAATTTTATCACCTAAGAGCAATTGCTTGCATTAACAGCTTTGCTATGGAGTGCTGTTGTAACCTGTCTTTGGAACTGTGTCATGCAGACAAGAACAAAATGTCAGCCATTTTGCATGTGATGTGGCAACCTTAGGATGAGAAATGCAGACCTAGCAAGTATGTCCCAAAGCACATTTCATCTTGGTGTTTTACCTCTGTAAAACTGAATCTATGTTGCAAGGTTACAACCTGTGAACTTTGTCATCTCACCAATCTCTACAATAGTAGTATCTTAGAATAGGATCATTCTGGAGGCAGTGTAGACTAACTTCATGTTTCAATAATTTCCAACTGCTAGTGTTCCTCCTGCAATTCATCCATTTACTGCCACTGCCATCACCTCTCTCAAAACATGGGACACTAATGTCTGCAAAAAAATAATCAGGGCCTCACAAGAGATGAAAACTTTTTTTCTGTTTTGTTTTGTTTGTTTTTAAATTAGGTGGAGCTGATAAGAAAATAACTGGAATTATCACAGTATTCAGAGAAATGGTCTCAGCTAGATATTTAGTGCTTTAATGAAGTCTGGGGTAAAGAAAATCTCTATAGTTGTTGAAAAGGTGTTATGGTTTGAGGCTGGATGCCTTTAAGAGCCAATGACAAGACTTCCAAGAGGACCAGAGAGGTCCAGAGATGGACCAGAAAGTGTAAAATTGTTAACTTGTCCAATAATTCTACTATCTCTACATAAGTTGGCTGTACAGCTAGGTCTGTCTCTTTTCTCCCTTCTCTCTCCTCCTGGGAAGGCGTGAGACTCTCTGCAGCCTTGAGCAGCCTAGCTAACTTTTCATACAAAATTCCTGGCCTCTTTGGGCCTAATATAGGGGACATGATGGGGAAGAAAAGAGCACTAAGGCCTGAGTATTAAGTCATGGATGGGGGGAAAAGTTTTTTTTTCTTTGGTATGTAGTAGTCAGTGTGGATTCATATATTCTGTATTGCATTATATATATTCTGTATTCTACATGTATATATTTTAATACAATTCTGTATTTCATTTCAGTTCTGTAGGAGTGTTTTATTTTGTTCCTCTGGGGTGTGTGTGTGCAAACTAATACTTCGTCTCACTCTTTAAACACAAGACAAACGGAAATGTCTTGAAGGCATGTTTCTGCTTTTGTCATAGTGGTGGTCTGGTTTCCATTAGATAGGGGTACCTGTCATTTCCACAAAATCATCTTTTCAGCTTGTATTTAAACTCTATTAGCCACAACAGCTCTCAAGCAGTGACATGCTGAATGAGTGGAAGAAAATAGATACTAGCTGTTACCTGGTAAGTAGGAAAAATGTCATTACCTGTCCTTCAAGCCCACCTTGGTCTGCAGCCACAGATATTATGGTCAAGATTCCAGCAATTTTAGAAAGTGCCACAAATGACAAAATATGGGTGTAGTCCTTAGAATACATTTTATTCCCTGTGTAAACTATGAGGGCGCTATAGGCAATGCTCAGAGATGGTATGCAGTTTGCTGCTTACTGGGGCCAAGTGGGAGCTGAACACAGTTTCGTGACAACTGACACTTTTCAACAGTGAAGAGATAATGGTAGCATGGCACATAAAGGAATTTTCCTTTAATACTTTTCAGAAAGTAATGCAGAAAGGAAAGGTGAGAGAATTCCCTAGAGGCTGCAGGACTGGTTGACCAAAGAGAAAGATTTTCCAATCTCAAGGAACACTGGAGTGATTGTGGTAGGTTTAGTGGATCTAATTTGCTTGTGGTTTACCTGATCTGCTCATAAGACTTACCCAGATTTTAAGAGTTGTAGTTTCAATGCCATTTCTTAAGAGTCAAAACATCACAAAAGTCATAAGGCAGCTCCATAATGTTTAGATACAGAAAGCAACTTCAGATAAAAGCAGACAGAAAACAGTGAAAGCCCTCAAAATCCACCATTGTTTAACAATTGGATATATTATTACAGATTCAAAAGCAGAATCCTTAACAGCCAGCATGATCACCTTAAAATTTCTGCAGAACAGAATGTGCATTCTCAGAAACTTTTGAATCCTTGCTTTTCATATTTTGTATTCAGAAATAGATCCATTTTGGTACAAATGGAAGACTTTCACTGCATACTGGTGCACCGGTTTCTTAATGTACAATTTGAATGATCATGGGTTAATTTCAGAGTCATAAGCTATGACTTGAAAATCATTGTAAGGAAATAACGGAGCTGAAAACTGTATAGAATCATAGAATCATTCAGGTTGCAAAAGACCCCTGGGATCATTAACCCTATTCTACAAGGTTCACCCCTAAACCATATCCCCAAGCACCACACCTAAATGACCCATAAAGACATCCAGAGACAGTGACTCAATGATGTCTGACTACTCTTTCTGTGAAAAAATTGTTTCTTAATGTCCAGTCTAAACCTACCCTGTCACAGTTTGAGTTCATTCCCTCTTGTTCTATTGCTAATTACCTCTGAGAAGAGACTAGCACCAACTTCTCCACAACATCCTTTCAGGTAGTTGTAGAGAGCAATGAGGTCTCTAGTTGTAGAGTGCAATGAGGTCTTACCTTAGCTTTCTCTTCCTCAGACTTAACAACCCCAGCTCCTTCAGTCACTCTTCACAAGATTTATTCTCCAGGCCATCCACCAGCTTTGTTGCCCTCCTTTGCACTTGCTCCAGCAGCTTGATATCTCTCTCATATTGAGGTGCCCAAAATTGAACACTATACTTGAGGTGTGGCCTCACCACAGCTGAAGGTGACAATCACCTCCCTACTCCCGATTGACACGGCATTTCTAATACAAGCCAGGATGCCACTGGATTTCTTGGCCACCTGGGCACACTACTGGCTCATACTCAGACGCTTGTTGATTAGAACCCCTAGATCGCATTTTGTTAGGCAGCCTTCCAGCCACACTTCCCTAACCCTGTAGCTTACCATGGGGTTGTTGTGATCCAAGTGCAGGAGCTGGCACTTGACCTTGCTGAAGCTCATACCGCTAACATTGGCCTATTGATCCAATGTATCAAAGTCTCTCTGCAGAGCCTCCCTACCCTCATGCAGATCAACACTCCCACCTAACCTGGTGTCATCTGCGAACTCACATCAACCAAAGCGTTAGTAAAGATTATTAAGCTTTGTGCTAACAGAAGTGCTACCATGCAGGAATAAACTTTGTAATGAATAATACATAATGTAAACATTTCAATTTTCCACCTTCTGGTCTCCAAGCTGGTAAAATATGAGTTTGATGGATGGACAACTCAGTGGGTAAAAAAACTGGCTTGATGGCTGCACCCAAAGAGTGGCTGTCATTAGATCCATGTCCAAATGGATGCCAGTGACAAGTGCAGTCCCTCAGGGATCAGTACTGGGACTCATCTTGTTTAGCATATTCGTCGGTGACACGGACAGTGGCACTGAGTGCACCATCAGTGAGTTCACCAATGACACCAACCTGTGTGGTGCAGCAGACATGCTGGAGGGCAGGGATGACACCCAAAGGGATCTTGACAGGCTGGAAACCTCATGAGGTTCAATGTGACTACGTGCAAAGTCCTTCATCAGGTTGGGGCAATCCCAAGCATTGATACTGGCTGGACAGTGACTAGCTTGAGAGCAGCCCCAAAGAAAAGGGCTTGGGGGTGCTGATAGATGAGAAGCTCAACATGAGCCACCAGTGTGCACTTTCCATCCAGAGAGCTGATCATATCCTGGGCTGCACCAAGAGAACTGTAGCCAGCAGGTTGAGAGAGGTGATTCTCCTCCTCTACTCCACTCTAGTGAGACCATACTTGGAGTACTGTGTCCAGTTCTGGAGCCACTATTACAGGAAAGATATGGACATGCTGGAGCATGTCCAGAGAAAGGCCTTGAAGATGATCAGAAGGCTAGAGAGGTTGTCCTATGAGTATAGGCTGAGAAAGTTGGAGTTGTTCAGTCTGGAGAAGAGAAGGTTCCAATGCTACAAGAAAACTGCTGAGGGACTTTATAGGATGTTGGGTAGCGACAGGACTAGGCAGAATGGAGCAAAACTGTAAGTGTGTAAATTCAGATTGGATGTTGGAAAGTTCTTCACCATGAGGGTGGTGAGACACCGGAACAGGTTGCCCAAGGAGCTGGTGGAAGCCCCATCTCTGTAAGTTTTTAAGGCCAGGCTGGATGTGGCTCTGGGCAACATGATCTAGTGTGAGGTGTCCCTGCCCACAGCAGGGGGGCTGGAGCTGGATTGTCTTTGCGGTCTCTTCCAAGCATGACAATACTGTGATTCTGCAATTCTTTGCTCCATTACTTCTCACTTTTCCCTCCGAACATTATTTCTTTTCTGCTTGCCTCTCAGTCTCATGATCCTTAGTTTCAGAATGCTAAAGGCAGTAGAACTATTGCAGTTAGAGAAAAGTAGCAAACCATCTATCACATAAACTTACCCTATGCAGGCATCCACACTTCCTTTTAAGAGAACAGAAAGCACCAGAACTCTTACTGTATTTACACAAGTTCCCTCTCTTCTTCCTATTAGTTTCAGGAGGTTGCTCTAAATTTCCATCAATGAATCAGACTTGCTAGCTTTCCTTTAACTTCAGTGATGTAGCTGTCACTTATACCATAACTGCAAAGACTTCAAACTGAAGAGAAGACAAATAAAATTCTGCAAAGGTGCTTCTTAACAGGGCAAGAAAAATGTGTGGGTTTACTTCAAATTAAACTAAAAAACTAAGGCAAGGGAGTAGGTAAACACTAGGTGTGGTAGTTTGGGGGCACGGCTAGGTTCCCTTAAGAAAACTACAGAGAAGAAGTCCCATTCCAGGAGCTGGACATCGTCGTTCCACGATATTGCAGTACTGTTATTCCATTCTGTTTTCCACTATCATAGCTTATAAAGCAGTGCCTGGCAGATATCATTCTCCTCTTTTATCTCATAGTTTGCATGGAGATGGAGATGCCTCCTAGCTGGCAGGGAATTTTGACTTGTGTCATGCAGCCTCCTGAGGCCTTGTAGGCCTAAGATGGGAGGGCAGTTTTGGCCTACTTTCAGGCCTGCTGAGGGTGGAAGGGGTGGAAGGTTCTAGGAGGTTTTAGTCTGATAGACTTGGCTTAACTTGTGGATGTATTTCTTCTACCTGATTGTCTTCTGCATATATGCACCTATAAATATAATCTCCCTTTAAACTTCTAATCAGTGTGCAGTATCTTCATTTTTACTCTTCAAAATGAGTAAGTGTCATTTCTGTCTTCCAGTCTCAGGTAGCTCATAGCCCTAAACTCAGACACTAGGTCAAATTAATGAGAGAGAAGGGGCATTAAGGAAACCCAACTGTGATGGAAAGGGTTATGATTAATGTGAGATTATTTTCCAAAATTAATGTTGTTTATTAATTTTGATATCCAAACTTTTCCACTCCAAACCATTACATTTTAATAACAAACCAATTCTATCGTAACAGTCATGGAATGATTACATAAATGATATCTAGTTCTAGTAGTAATTATCAATATATGCATAAATAACTAATCCAATTGTAACTAATAAACACTGGAAGAGATTTGATAGTGGTGGAGATGCTACTTGATGCAAGCAATGTGTCCGTTTATTGTGTGCAAAGCACCAGCTTATACATTCTAAAAAACAAAGCTTTTACATTGTGTCAAATAATAATTAGTTGGTGCAACTGTGTACAGCAAGCGATTGGTTAGCAACACTTTACAGGGATGCAACTCCTTATTCAGGCAAAGCTTACATTCTTTTTACTTGGCACTGCTTAGCTCCCAGACACTAGCTATCTCTAACACAAAAACATCTGCCGAGGTTCTGCTCTTTTATGTCTTTTCAGTCCTTCACATTTATCTATCCATGTTCTACCAGTACTTTTCCACCAGCTCAGTTGCACCCTGTATCCATGATTTTTGTCCCACTAATAAAGTCAAAACTTTCTCTGCACACCAGTTTCCAGTGCTCTGAGCAAAGGCTAACAAAGGAGTTCCCTACAGAGATTTCTTGTGGTCAATAGTGCTGCTTGGCCACTAGATGGAACTCAGGACGTCTCTGCATAGGGCAGAAGTTAGGTAAACAAAGGAAGCTTTTACTCACAAATATTATTTCTCCCATCTTGCAGGGTTATCAGTGAATTGAGACTACCCAGAACACTGGCAGGGTTTCTGTTGCCTTTCTGGCTGGTCTGGCTGCTGGCTGGATGCTGAGGCTTGCAAAGCTCCTTCCCAGCTTCACAGGCTGCTGGGAAAGGGGTGCAGATGACTGCTGATCTGGTTTTGGCTTTCTCTGTACTTCTGTGTGTTTCAGGAGATACAGGCTGCTCTTGTAGGTGCAACACTAACTCCTGTAAATTGGCCACAAAACCAGCTGGATTGCTTATTTGAGGACTAAATCTGCCGATAAGTTTTAGAGATTAGGTGGGTGGAGACAGGACAGGAGGCTAGAAAGTATTCTCATGGGAACTTCCTGAGGAACCAAGCCTCTAAGGAGTGGTACCAAGAAAAGTGGTCCTTATGTACTTTCTGTTTAAGATCACATGAGCTTTTGCCCTAATTCATGAGTTTCCAAGGCCTAAAATATTTTGGGTTTTTTTGGTGCCCTGTTCCTGTACCTGCAATTTTCTTAACTCAGCACAGCTGCAGCTGTGAATTGGAAACAATGTTTTTATGTTTCAACATCCAAGGAGTTGTTTTTTGGGTTTTGGGTTTTTTTTTTTTTTTGTTTTTTTAAAATTTTATTATTAGTAGTAGTACAGATTGTTAATTTTTTTCTTTTAAATTTGATTTCAGATCCTGCTAGTTTCCATGGAGATAATGTAGAGCTCAGAGCAGCAACTAGCAATGTTTGTTTCCTGTGCATCACCCTAATGGAAGACGATGCTGGTATACTGCCTGTCTTCCTAGGAAATTATTTTCCCTGCAGCACAAAAGAGCTGTGCCAGAGATGGGAAGTATAACTTGTAGCCTGCTGAGGCATCTTTTCTGTCTTACACTAGATAACGGAGTTGTGTCTGCAAGTTCACAACTTTTTGAAATAGAAAGTTAGGTAAGACAAGTGACTAGATCTTAGAGGAGCTCAACAGATACGTATGCTTACATGGAGTGAAATACCAAAAGGAGGAAGTGTAAAGAAGAAAACGAACATGAGAAAAAAAATGATCCCTGCAATCAAGATGCTTGGTTACTCTATGAACACTTCGGTAGCAGCCCTATAAATCAAGAAATACTGGGTTGTCAGCTGCAGAACCTTAAAGTAGAGAATTGAAGTGATTGTATGATCCCTAGAACATGACTACGTAACTCACCTAAGCTTTTAAGAACTTGAATGTTCTTAAGAAAGCCATGTTGTGCAGCATGGCCTCCAAGGGAGTCTTCTTGGTACCAATAATATAAGAAAAATCAGTAATCACAGATTGTCTATCAGAGACTGTAGTATTCAAATGTGGCAAAACTATTCTTAGGACAAGCTTAAGACTGTAAGAAAAGAGGTCGTGTGTGAACAGATAGATTTTTGTAGGCTGTGGTTTCTCCTCCCACCCCCTTTATGTTGTGGATGGCTCTGGCCTTGAGGGCTGCAAGTTGATCTAGACTCTGCAATTTTCTCTTGGCCATAGTCAATAGCTAACCACTGCAGTCACTTCAGTAGGCTCAGAAAATGTTTCAGGCACCTCCGGTATTCTTCAGCACAGCCAGAATAATTATTTAGATGAGTCCATAGTGAAAATGCACAAAAAGCTCAAGGAGCAAAAACCACAAACCTTTAAGGCTAAATGCTCAATAGACAGCTATAGAGGGCTGAATGCAGAAGAAAGAAGGCTGCATGAGTGTAAACAAGTCTTGGAGAATTCCATATGGGGAAAAGGTAGAGGTAAGAAACTGCATCACATGTTATCAAATTTTAACAGAGGAATCTTAAAATCAGGTCTAAGTTGTCCTGAAAGGAAGCAGTAAGATAATTATGTCAGGTGACTTTTAGCAGTCATAATCCATAATTTCTTTATATACACTGTGTGAAGCTCACAGTGCAATATTGAACTACTCATGCCATCAGGATTAATAAAAAAAGCACTTATCACAGACCTTTCTGGCTGGAGTGCCTTAACTGTAGTCCATTAAAAAATGTATTTAAACACCCTGACAGAGTCCTTCATTCTAGTTTAAAGACCATTACTGCTCTGAGTACTCCTCACTGCCACATGCCAAAGGCATTTTAAAAACTTGCCTAGTTGATACTATGTCTATTTTGTCATAAATATTCATTCATATAGGAAATTGTTTTGTAGTGGGATTTTTTTTCTTGATTACTGTCAAGTTAGCTAACTTGAAGGGGCAACAGGTTATTTTCAGCAGTTGAAGTACTCTGGCAATAAATATATTGTCCCATTTTATTTGCATATTTTCATTTTGTTGTCCTTTTACTGACTTACACATGATGGATTTTATTTAAATCCTCTAGAGGTATTAAGACCAGATAACAAGACTAACCTGCTATAAAGAGAGACCTATCCTATTCAGCTTATATGAATGAGAACTGAATGCAACAAGGAGGGGAAAAAGAAAGGTATTTATCTTTCTCTCTGTACCTGTATATAAAGCCTTAGATACATGTATTGATCTAAATATGAAAATGCCTTTGTTATGAATGTACTAGATATTTCTTTTTGGATCAGAATTAAATATGACTATGTTTTTATTCAATGGTACTATTGGAAAAATTAGATGGAATTGCCTTGGAAGAGCAAGAGAGATCCACCCACAGGTCCTGAAGGAACTGGCAGATGAAGTTGCCAAACCGTTGTCCACTGTATTTGAAAGGTCATGGCAGACTGGTGAAGTTCCTGCTGACTGGAAAAAGGCAAATATAATACCTATCTTCAAGAAAGGAAAAAAGGATGACCCTGGGAACTACAGACCAGTCAGCCTCACCTCTGTGCCTGGCAAGATCATGGAGCAGATCCTCCTCAAGGCTCTGCTAAACCAGATGGAGAAGAAAGCAGAGGTGCCTGATGCCAACCAACATGGCTTCACCAAGCCATGCCTAACAAATTTGGTGGCTTTTTATGATAAAGTCACAGCAGCAGTGGACAAGGGAAGGGCAACTGATGTCATCTACCTGGACCTGAGTAAGGCCTTTGACTCTGTCCCACATGACACCCTGGTCACCAAACTGGAAAAACATGGACTTGATGGGTGGACAACTCGCTGGATAAGGAATTGGCTGGATGGTCGCACGCAGAGAGTGGTGATCAAGGGCACAATGTCCACCTGGAGACCAGTGACAAGTGGCGTCCCTCAAGGGTCAGTGCTGGGACCAGTGCTGTTTAACATCTTTGTCAGCGACATGGACAGAGGAATCGAGTGCACCCTCAGCAAGTTTGCAGATGACACCAAGCTGTGTGGCACAGTCAACTTGCTGGAGGGCAGGGATGACATCCAGAGGGACCTGGACAGGCTGGAGAAGTGGGCCCTGGCTAACCTCATGAAATTTAACGGGGCCAAGTGTAAGGTCCTGCACCTGGGGCGCTGCAATCCCAAGCACAAATACAGGCTGGGTGGTGAGTGGCTGGAGAGCAGCTCTGAGGAAAACGACCTGGGGGTCTGGGTGGATGAGAAGCTCAA
>VWZI01005103.1:49393-70267 GCA_013396835.1 Psilopogon haemacephalus
CCTGATCTAGTGGGAGGTGTCCCTGCCTGTGGCGGGGTGTTGGAACTGGATGATCTTTGAGGTCTCTTCCAACCTAAACCATTCTATGATCCTATGATTCTATATATGAGCAATGGATAAACAAGAAGAAAAAGCCAGTGGGTAGAAGTAAGAAAATCATCCCTAGGTGTTACACATAAGTAATTTGTGATGTGTTTTGTTTTTTTTTTTCTTTTTTCAGGACACAGACAATTTGTCATGGGTAGCCATTTCTAAAATATTAAGTTCCAGCACCTGAGTTCCACTCATCTAATCTACAGAAATAATTCTACTCCAAAATCTCTTTCAGTCTGTCTTGACCCTTGGAAGATTGAGCGTATTCTTTTCTGCATTTGAAAATAAAACTGTAAACATTGCAATTACAAAGCTAGCAATAAGTTCTTGTTTGCCTTTTAACACCACCAATCATATATGGATTGCTTGCAGACAAAAGCCACCAAAAAATGTGCTAATAAAATTACAAATTATGGCTTAAAGAAGCGGATAATGCATGCCAGTGACATACAATGACACTGTCTTCTTATAAAGGTGCAATTAGGAAGTGAGTGCAGAACTGAGGTCTTTGGATGGGAGGGGTGGAAGTGAGTTGAATAGGCAGTGAGCAGGAGAGGGAGAACAGCATTGCTGTGGTGGAGTTCATTTAAAAAGCTGTGCAAGGCTAAGGTGAACTATACCATCACTCTTGTCGCTGTCCTCCACTGTATTTGTGAAGAGGACTCTGAACTTGTAGAAAGCAGATATTTTGTGTGCCCTCTACATCCTTGTTGAACCTAATACCCAGTAGTAAGGTGTGGCCTGGATACTGTTTTTTTTCCCCTTTCTCAGAGAACTGCTGTTTGATTTCCTGCAGCTGCCAGGTGTTGTTGAGCTGACTGGCTCATCTCTATCTCCTCCTAGTGTACCAGACAGCCTTGGAATTCTTCCACAAAGAGGGTTTTTGAGATGATGTTTGATTATTGCCTTATCAGACTGAAAACAGAGACTGATTATGGTTAATGGGGTACCTTTAGCTAGTGGTAGGTGCTGGAGGTTGCTGGATCAGGAAGGATGGCACTAGAAAATGAGACTACATCATGGCCATAGTCTCTGTTACTCTGTATGTGAATATGTGGAGTTAAAAAGACATTTTCACCTCCTTGTTCTAGAAGCCAGCTGAATGACCTGTTCAGCATATGATTTAATTTAGAATTATCCTGGATCTAGAAAGTACAGTATCTAGGGTTAGGTGCACAATATAGTAGTATGTGCATCAGCCAGCTGGACATTGCCACGGTGTTAACTGCATCTACTTCCACAGGGCATGCCTTACCCCAGCACTAAAGATGTGCTGCTTGACAGGCAGATAGTCTTGTTTGAACTTCTCAGAAAGGATGCACTGAAAGAACTCCACAACTGAGAATGTTGTGGTCTAACATTTGTCATAATGGGAGAGATGAAGCAGAGTGAGAAGAAACATAGAATCATAGAATGGTTTAGGTTGGAAGGGACCTCAAAGATCATCTAATTCCAACCCCCTGCCATAGACAGGCACATCTCTCACTAGAACTGGTCACTCAAGGCCTCATCCAGCCTGGCCTTGAACACCTCCAAGAAGGGAACAGCCACAACCTTCCTTGGCAACCCATTCCAGTGTCTCACCACCCTCACTGGAAAGAACTTCTTCCTAACATCTAGTTTAAATCTTCCCTCTTCCAGTTTAAACCCATTACCCCTTGTTCTGTCCTTACAAGACCTTGTAAATAGTCCTTCTCCAGCCTTCCTGTAGGCCCCCTTCAGATACTGGAAAGATACTATAAGATCTCCTCAAATTCTTCTCTTCTCCAGGCTGAAAAGCCCTGACTCTTTCAGCCTGTCCTCATGGCAGAGGTATTCCAGCCCTCTGATTCTCTTCATGGCCCTTCTCTGGACTCACTCCAACAGTTCCATGTTCTTTTTGTGTTGGGGGCTGCAGAACTGCTCACAGTACTCCAGATGGGGTCCGACGAGAGCAATGTGGGAGAATTCCCTCCCTTGCTCTGCTGGCAATGCTTCTCTTGATGCAGCACAGGACAGAGTTGCTGTCTGGGCTGCACATGCACACCGCTGGCTGTTGAGCTTTTCATCAACTTAGACTTTCAGGTTCTTTTCCTCAGGGCTGCTCTCACTCTCCAGCCATTCACAACCCAACCTTAATTTGTGCTTGGGATTGTGCCAAGCCATGTGCAGGACCTTACACTTGGCCTTGTTGAATTTCATGAGGTTGTCCTGGGCTCACCTCTCCAGCCTTTCCAGGTCCCTGTGGATGACACCACACTCAATGGTGAAGCTACCGTTGAACATCTAGTGAGGAAAAAGAAAAGAAAGCTTTTAGAATAAGAAATGTTTGGTGTTCAAAGACCAACAGCATGGTAAACAAGTATCTCTGCACCTTTCTTGGCAGCTAGGAACCTTCAACTTACTGCTGAAGCATTATGCTCTGGCAGGTATCATGTGATGTTTCATTTGTGATTGAAAGAAGCTGTCTGCATTCTGAGCAATCACAGTGAAAACTATACTCAGTTTGTGGCAGAATAATAAGGTGATCTATTGTACTGCTTCTGGAAGTGGAAAATGAGCTCTGCTCTAGGTGTATAATATTCTATCACAGAAGCAACAGAAGTATCAGTAACATACAGATGCCCACACGTGCTGTGCCTCATGCAGAGTGTTTGCTTGCCCATGCATGAGCACATATAAACCTGTACTGGGATAGGGAGAATTCAGCTCTGACATTGTGGCTTTTAGCTCTGTCGGTCTCCAGAACAAAGGTGCCTATGAAGTGTCAAAGGTAATGGTGAATATTCCTCTAACAAAATAAAACAAAAGGGTTTCTGTGTAGTTACCTTGTAAAAAGCTGGGCATTTTGGTATCTGTAGTAGAGTCCTTTTCCCGTGGTCTACATATTTCCCTCTGGAAATTAGGAACTGTTATAGGTCAGGCTGTGATGTTTGCAAAGTAATCAGTCACCTTTGAGCTGAAAAACATAGATGTTTAGCAGTATGTTAAAAACTGAATAAAACTAATCCTGAGAAAAAATGAAATAACTTTGGGCAGTAAGAGAAAATAATATTGCTAAATATTTGATGAAATGGGTAGAATTATTCAATATAATATTCAGAAGACAAATTGAATTAAATTTTCTGATTTGTACCAAAACAGATTTTCATCAGAATCTTCCATAGTCATTGCTGACTCAGAGGGGTAAAATGCTTTTTATGTCAGTAGTGCTTCCTCAATATGAATAAAGTGAAACCTGCTGGACTGTGTAAGGAGAGTCATGGCTGGCAAACCAAGAGAAGTTAGCGTTTGTCTTTTTCTGACACCTTTGAGACTGTACTCGAAGACTGTCTAATTATGGGCTTCCAGTTAGGAAGGCATATTGAAAAATGAGACAAGTCTCAGATAGGGTGTTCAAACCAGCACAATGTTGGTGATAGCACTGGGCCTTCTGCAGGGTATATCTGAATAAGAGATGAAAATTCCCTTCAACACTGTCCTGGTATGGGGTAACAAACACCCTAGAATTAGTCCAATCCCTGGGCTCTCTCCTCCCCCTACGGTCCAAGGTCCAGTAGGGGTTGAGGGGTGGGGGCACCCCACATGCCCCCGGGAGCCAGGGAGACCTCGGGCGGCACGCATGCATGGAGCTTTTTGAATCAATTGGCCAGCTGGAGAATGCTAAGTGCCTGTGGTCAGTTTCACACGCCCCCTAGGGTATTTAAGGGGGGGCACAGCGACCGTTAGTGCTCTTCTTCCACTCTTCCTCACTCTCCTCGCTCACCGTCGTCTCCCGCCGTGGCTGCTGAAGAGCCCAGCCACATGCACAGCAACAGGCAGCAGGCAGCGAAGCATAGCAATGGACACAGAGAAGCGGCAAGGCTGATCCTCTTCTCTCTCTCTCTATTTCCCTATTCTGGGCTAAGTCAGTATTTTTTCCTTCTTCCCCCCCTGCCTCGTGTCGGGAAGGAACGTGTTTCCCCGCCTCGCGCCTCGCGGGCATTTTATAGGTGCGGTAGGGGTTTATTTGTATGTAACCTCTCTGTTTCCTAAGTTCTGATTGTTAAACTGTTGCACCTGGCGTTTGAGCAACACGTGCGTTTGCTTATGCCGACCGGAACCCAAAGAACCTCGGGGGGGGGGGTACTAGGACCCTCTTCATCCGCAGGATATCGAGCCTAATTAAGCCTTATCCCGTCACAAACACATGTTCTGCTGTGCACTGGGAACGCCTCAGCTGTATTGACATTTGTGTCATATACTCTCATGGAGAGGGAAAGGGAGCCACCCAGGTTTTCTATCATAGGTTCATTATAATGTGTAAGCCCATTAAAACTATCAGGGAGATGGATTTCTGAGGCCTTGAGCAACCTGCTCTAGTGGGAGGTGTCCCTGCCTATGGTGGGGGATTGGAACTGGATGTGCTTTGAGGTCCCTTCCAACCTAAACTATTCTATGATTCTGATTTAAGCTCTCAAATCCAAATAGAGAAAGATCCTGTCAAAGGACTTGTGTTGGCTTTACTTTGTCAACCTTTTGATTACTTTGTATGTCTATGATACATTTACTAAACTATCATTAATGCCCATCTTTTCTTTTAAAGAGACAAATCTCAATACAAAGCAATCCCCCTGGATTTCAGCGAAAGTGAGGGAAGAATCCAGTGAGAAATCTTAAGGTAACTAATGCTAGCTTTTAGGTGCTGATGACAGAAGCTGTCTTACTTGACTGTCATTGATAATAATAAATTCTAAAAATATTTTTAAAATTATTTATTTGATACAGTTCTATGCTATCATGCTACATGATGAGAATTGTTTGTAATTTCTTGAAAGCTGACTGAGCTGCTGAATTTGCAATGAGCACTCATTTATAATTTACAATAGTGAAAAATAAAAAAGGCTAACTTTGCATTAGTTTTTCCTATTTCTATCATATAGATTCATTGAGTTGTAATTAAAATGCTGTTTGATTAGAAATCAAGAAACTAGAATTTTCAAGGTTTTGCTTGATATAGACCAATATTTCTTAAAGAGCTATATTATGGATTTCAATGGGACAGCAATTACGTAGAAAAAATAACTTCCAGAAGTAATTAGCATACTCACGCCTTGAAAATTTTAACCAAAAGTCTAATCATTAAATTATGTCATATACACTACTTAAGGATAGACGAAGACCACATAACTGAATGGCTTCAGAGGTGCCTTCCCAGTTCTGCTTTACAAAGAGCTGACATTGAAATCAGCAAGTTATATAGAAGAACAACTTCCTCATTTTTAAAGTATTTTGTCTCATTTTCTTTACTGAGTGACTCTTGGTGGACATAGTTCTATTAGCAGAAGACTGAAATTGGCTTACAATTATATCAGAGATGTCTATGTGAATCCCAGCTCTACACAAATTTTACTTCGCTACATTTTGGGACAAAAAGGCATACCTGATGTATAAGAGATTAAAAAAAAAACAAAACACACATTATATCTTGCCCTCCAACATTTTCTGATATTAAATGGAGGAATTATAGCAGTGACAAACTGTTGGATCTATCTGCTCTGCTTTGCTCCTCTCAACATGGAACTACCAGACTGGAGGGAATAGGTGGTGCTGTCAGACTTAAAGTAACTCCTATGTCATCTCATGTTCCTCTAGAAAGATGGGTCACAGGACAGCTGTGTTTTATTGAATAAGTCTCTGTTTCTGGTGGTAGATTTTTAGAGGCTGATAGAGATGTGAGGTTGCTGTACTCACTAATTTTGTTTATAAACAAAATCATTCATAGTTCATGTATATCTGTGCACTTAATAAGTTAAATGTGGGTTACCAGGGGAATAAAACTGACATGCGAAACAGCAAGGCAATAACTTGACATGATTTACTTCCCAGTATTGTGTGGGAGAGGTGCAAAAACACTGGTTTTGCTAAAAATAAAGAGGCTGCTCCAGCTGGTTATGGCAAATTTCTGGTATAAAGTTTGAAAGCCTGAAAGCATAGAGCCTAAGCATAGGTAACCCTAGGATGAGGACATGGTGTGGAGTTGTCAGAGAATTGCCTGCAGGGAGAACACAGGGACAAGTCAGAGAGGAGTGCATGAGGCAGATGATTCCAAGCTGCTATGAGAAGACAGCAAGCAAACCATGACAAAGCAGGTTTCTATGGACGTGTAGTTAAAGACACCTCTCAACAACTGAGAGGAAGGGTCAGATAACATTCTGGCTGTATCTGGAGCCAAAATTATATTATGGAGGGCAGGGATTATAGGGACAACACTAAGTTGCTCACAAATTCTAACATAGCACCTTCCATGTGACTCCAGATCTAGAAGCTTGTTATCAAGGTAGAAAAGGCTGAATATACAGGTTTTGTGTTAACAAGAATCAAGTGAGCAAACAACATAAACATGCAAACCAAGATAAAACTAAGTGGATTAATAGCACAACACAAAAAGAACTTAATTAGCAAACTACTTAAACTGACATGATTACACAAACTCTTTTTAATATGTTGCATACTGTAAACTGGAAAAGCAGAGATCATGTTTACTTATCAGCCTATAAGACTCAGAGTTAACTCGTTCATAAAGATAGTATCAGAATGTTTGTGTTCTGGCAGCTATTGTGTTCTGGCACCTATAAACAAACAAAAACCCCAAATAAATAAATCATGCATATATATGCAGGTATGTATATATATATATATATACACATATATATACACGCAGTCTAATGCCTTGTGAAGTGGAGCCAATATTAAGGTGATAGTCTTGATGTTGCGTGATGCAGAAGGCTCTTACTCTGAACTGTCAGTTTTCCATGACTTAGCATTTTGTAAGAATACATAAAAGGTGACAGAAGTTCCTTTATCAGATTCTATACCTCTCTCATGAAGGCCATTGGCCACTACTGAGAAGAGCCCAGCCCCATCCTCATTGCCTTCATCCTAGTATGCATTTATAAGATCCCCACTCAGACTTCTCTTTTTAAGGCTAAACAGCCCCAGACCTCTCAACCTGTACTTGTAATAGATGTTCCAGTTCTCTAATCTTCCTGGTGACCCTCAGCTATACTCTCTCTAGTAGTTCTCCTAAGTGGCTAATCATAGAATCATAGAATGGTTTAGAATGGAAGAGACCTCAAAGATCATCCAGTTCCAACCCCCAGCCATAGGCAGGGACACCTCCCACTAGATCAGGACGCTCAAGACCTCATCCAGCCTGACCTTGAACACATCCAGGGAGGGAGTGGACACAACCTCCCTGAGCACCCTCGCCACCCTCGCTGTGAAGAACTTCCTCCTAACATCCCATTTAAATCTCCCCTCTGCCAGTTTAAACCCATTACCCCTCGTCCTGTCATTACAAGACTTGGTGAAAAGTTCCTTCCCGGCCCTCCTCTAGGCCCCCTTCAGATACTGGAAAGATACTATAAGGTCTCCTCAAAGTCTTCTCTTCTCCATGCTGAAAATCCCCAATTTTCTCAGCCTGTCTTCATAGCAGAGGTGTTCCAGCCTTCTGATCTTCTTCGCAGCCCTCCTTTGGACTCTCTCCAGCAGTTCCATGTCCTTCTTGTGCCTGGGGCTCCAGAGCTGCACACAGTACTCCAGGTGGGGTCTGACGAGAGCAGAGTAATGGGGACAATCCCCTCTCTTGCACTGCTGACAAGGCTTCTCTTAATGCAGCCCAGGACATGGTTGGCTGTTTGTGCTACACGTGCACACTGTTGGCTCATGTTGAGCTTCTCATTCACCCAGAACCCCAGGTCTCTGTTCTCTTGAATGGAGGATGCCAGAACGGATCACAATATTCCAGGTGCAGCCCAACCAGGGTAGAGTAGAGGGGAAGAAGAGCCTCCTTTGGCCTGCTGATGCTATTCTTAATGTACCCCAGAATACCCTTGGTCTTCTTCACCAGGAGGGCACATTCCTGGCTCATGGTGAAGTTGTCCACTAGCACTCCCAGGTCCTTCTTTACAAAGGTGTGTTCCAGCAAGTCAGCCCCTAACCTATACTGGTGCATGGAGTTATTTTTTCAAGGACTTGAAATCAGCTTGGGAGTATATGATGGGCCTTTGATCAAGCACATATTTTCCAGTGACGTAGAGAAAGCTAAGAAATTTGAGGCTAAAAATGAAAACAGTCTCCTATTGCTAGCCAGCAGAAATATTTGAATAGTCTACCACTGAACTGTGTGGTTTTATTGGTGGGTTCATCGCTCTTCAGTGGGTGTGGCCTAGAGCTGTATTTCATCTCTTGTCTGCTCATTGACCAAGGAAGTACCAAGATATATTGTCCCTCTTCACTAAATTGCTAGATGCTTCTGGCAGAAATACTCAATGGAAGTGACAGTACTGAGTGACAGTACTGAGTGACTGTAATGCTGCAATCACTGAGCATGGCAACAGATCTAATTCAAAATTTTTGAGAGGGGAAAAAAGATGTTTTAAAAACAAATTTCATGCAGCATTTCAGTTATCTGAGAACAAAATTTCTGGTAATTTTAATTGGGTAAACCTTCTTTGAGGGAAAAAGTTTAGAAAGATGCTACTTCAGAGTACCTACAATGCAGTCACAAGTGGGAGGTAAGGTAACGTGCTGGCTGCAATAGTGTAGGAGCCCATTGCTGTGCCATGCAACAGTCACCTCTGTGGTTGCAGTATATAAATGTGTTAAACCTATTATTATGCAAAAATATACATGACCCTACATAGTTTTTAGAGATTTATTTTGATCTGTACAATTTCCATTAGATGGTCATTCACCATTTTAGGGTCCTATTATGTAAAAATACTATTCATAATATAAATTACCAGGTAATATAATGGGTTTCTTAATCTGTTTCAATGAATGGGCAATTATCCTGGAGCAGGGCAGGAAATTCAAAGCTGTTAAAAGAATAGGTCAAACAGAATCTGTAGCAACCAGATGTAGTAACTTTCCTCTAGGCTTTTCTCTGGAGGGATTGTTCTACTTCTGTATATTTCTGCATATGACAGGGAATATGTCTCTTAAATCTAGCTAGTGATGTTTTTCTCTATTTTAGATTGCATTTGGTGGGGGCTGATGATTTTTGGATATTTGATCTTGGTACATAAGGACACATTTATTTCAAAATAATTTTTCCTTTTGCGCCCATTCTGATAATTATTATGCCATTATGTATTATTAGCTACTGTTATTTTCCATTCTTCTTTGTAGATGGTCTTTGGCCTTTGGCAATACAAGCTGCATAGATTTTCCAGTTTTATTGCTTAATAGAGTATTTGGAGCAGGACTATGCAGGCAGCAATTAAATAGTGGCAATGAAGATTTCCAGGGATGGAAGTCAATATTAAAATTCCATGGGCTGTATTGAATAGATAATAGACACAGAAGTCTATTAATTTTAATTGTTTTTGACTTACCCACAGGAAGGAGCAAGATGTAGCCTTTATAATGCATTAAGCAAAGAACAGTTCTTTGCTTTGGCTTGTTAATTTGGTCCCTCATGGAAAATTCCTGCCAGAACAGGAACTATTTGAGTATGTAGAGTATTGCTGCATATTCCTTAAATGAGCAGTAGATCTCTGGGGTCACTAGCTAATTGTTTTATCTGCCAGCTTCCATATAGTACATAAATCTAAATGGAATGACAAAGAAAGATAGAAGGAGAGAGCCAGTATATTTGTTTTGTTTTTCATTTAAAACTAATACTGGACTCAGAAAAGCCAAAGCACTGTCTTTTGGTGATTAGCTAGAATTCCACTGGCAGTAGCTTCAGGTAAATTCTTGCCATACAGTTAGAGTTCTCATTTTTAAAGTTCTGTTAAGCATTTCTTTTAAATCATGGCTCTGTATGTCTATGTGAACATAAGTGTTCACTTTTGCTTTGTGATTAGAGACTGTAGAATGCAAGACTGTGACAGAGTATTGCTTCCAGTCAAGACATTAGATAGATCTGATACCTTTCCTGCAGTGTTTGTGGCATTTGGACTCAATTGCCTTCCAGAGGGTGTATTTCTATTTTGTGTATTTTGTTCCCTTTCTTCCCCTTTTTCCCCCCAGCCTCTGTAATTCTTTCATTGTTTCCCCATATCCTGCATTCTGGTTTCCCCTTTTTCCCCCACCTTCTGTGAAAAAAACCCTTTACCTCCTATTTATTGTTAAAGTTTTATATCTTTTTTACTTCCAAATTGAATTGAGTATTTATTGGGCTTTTGGGCTCAGGGGTAGCTAGCTTAAACCCAATACAATATGGATGTTAAAAAAAAGTGATCCCAACACAGATCTCTGAAGAACACCACTAATGACCAGCCACCAACTGAATATATTCCCCCTCAGGACCTCGGATAATTTCCTGCAAATTCCAAATCCTTTTGTAGTGACTCTATTTCTGGAAATTATTTTATCAAGTCAGGTACTTTGAATGATCACAAATGCTGTCCTGTCCTGAAGGATGGATATTACCTTTGCCTTTGTCTTTTTTTTATAGCACAAACTTTCTGACTTATCAAGACTGAAATTTAGTATTTCACCTACTTTCTTAGATAGGTATCATGCCACTCTCCAAAACTCTTTCTATGACTGTCTTATCTGTCAGGTCTTGTGAAGGCCTTAGAAGCAATCTGAAGCTATCTGCCTCAGTCTTGTTTGAAAGGAGTTTGTTCCTCATTGGATGAAGACTTTGACACTCCTGTTTGTGTACAAAGACTAGAGAAAGCATGCACATTTTGCCTTTGAAGTTAGAACTCTTGTTAATTTGTATTTTTCCCGCAGGACCTGATATGTTTAGCCAAAGATATTTGGTGCAGCTCGTTACAGAATCAAACTTCACTTCTGAATCACTGGGGAACATTTTGTGAGGCTTAGTATCTGGGTAAAATATGTGAGCATTTAAATGAGGATCTCTGATTTTACACACAGTAAAAAAATCTTAGATTGGATTTGACCTGATGAAACAAGTACCTTTCATAAGTGAAAAGCAGTGACTCTTGCTATTTCCTCAGCTTCTCCTTATCAAAGGCCTTATTTAGGTTTTGGTTAAATATACAAAAAGTATATTTCAAGATCACAGTATTCATTGTTTCCCGTTGCAATGAAAATACCTTAGCTGTGAGAGTTATTGCAGAGCACATGGTGAACCAGGCACATTTAAGTGAGAGCTGTCTTTACATAAGATATTCTTCAAACAGAGCTTAAAAACCTCAGAAATATATTGCTCTGTGGAAAATGTGATAGAAACACTTCTATAAGTGCATACAATGAACACACTTGTACCACTTCTAAACTTCTTTTAGAAATATGAAACCAGATAAGCCTAAGGTTACTTTGTCTGGAAACACAGTAGAAGGTCCTGAAAAAGTGATTGTGTTAAAATGGAAATGTTTCACATTAACTTTTAGTTTAAAATCTGTTAGAAAACATATTATTTCCTACTTCCCCCCACCATTGCTGTTTTTAACTCCCAAGAAAGGGAGTATCAGGAACAACTTGCAAGTTGTAAGTGTGGGCAGGTATACTTGCTCCACTTGCTCTTGAATGTCTTTACATCTACTGTGAAACATGACCCAAAAGGGCACTCCCTTTACCTCATCTGCTGTGAGGATTGCCCTTTCTGATGTTGGAAATCTATTGAAGTAATAGGAGATTGGTTACTTCCTTGTTTTCCAGAAATGACTGAGTTACTGAATTTCTGTCATGTTCAAGTTTTTATTTTTCACTTTAAAATTGCCTAGATCAGGTTGCACAGGAAAATATCCAAGCAGGTTTTGAAAGTCTTCAGAGGAGACTCCACAACCTCTATGGGCAGCCTCTTTCAGTTCTCCATCACTCTCAAAGTAAAGAAGTTTTTCCTTAAGTTCAGGTGAAATCTCCTTTGTTCTAGTTTGTACCCATTAAAAAGCTACATTTTCTGCTTGCATTTTTTTCTTCTGTGTCCGCTGAACAGAGACATTAAATTAGGCAGATAAATCCAAAGCTACCTTTAATCAGGATAACTTATAGACATAATCTTATTGCCCAGATGCTGGTGTTGTGTAGCTGGTACAGATATTCTGTCACTAATATCCTGACAATTGTCTGGATCCATCAGTGAAATTACAAAGTTTGTGCTTTTGTGATTTATTTGGTACCTCACTTTGAGGACTAATCTGCTGTGATTGCTGCACTTATCTCAGTCCTTCTTATTATTTCTCAGATCATTCCAATCAATGATATTTCTGGAGTCAGAATTATCAACACATCACATGTGGTCGGGTGAAGCAAAGTAAAGTCTAGTAGCTTACGTCACTTCTTTATGTGACCTTCCTCTTTATTCAGGACTGAATTACACTCCCAACTCCAAAAGTTAAGAAAGGGCACAGGACATACACCAGATCCAGCTATAACTCCTTTCAAGACAGGACCATTTCAAGGAGAATTGCACTGAGACTAGAAAATACTGCTGAAGACAGTGGCCATTCCACTACCTGCTGGCTGTCCACCAGCTCTGCCTGCTACCTGCTCTGCCTGCTACCTGCTCTACCTTAATTAATCCTTTAGGCCAGGAGACATCTGATTTTGTAGAAACCTCATTGTCAAGTTTAGATTCTTCATCTCTATTTCTGTTGTTAGGGCAGAGAGGAATTGTTCAGATTTCTGTAAATATCATTTAGGTCAGTCCTTAATTAATTAGGCATTTAATCTATCTGTCCCAATGAACAAGATGTGCTCTCTGAGTTGCAATTTTATCTGTTCTGACCTCCTTATCAGTTTCCCTTTTAAAAGTAATCTTTGCTCACATGTAAAGTTTTTTTACTTTGCATAGTGATAAATTTCTGAGGATGGTCTTATAATTGTGCTTGCTGTGGATACAGTTTTGAAGCAAATGAACATGTAAAATTTTGACATTTTTCTTCCAAAGGAAGAAAAGGATCTGACAAGATCTTTCTGTGCTGTCCAGAGAGTCACATTTCCTGCTCCCAGTTTGCATCCCCTCATCTGTTTCTGTCCTTGAGCTCCTTATCCCATCCATGGAAGAGGTACTTATGCCGCTATTTTTTGCGTCCCCTCCTGTCATGTTGGCTTGTGTGCCCAAACATCCTATGTTTATGCCCTGTTTACCCTATTCTTCAGGCCTGGCTCAAACTTTTTCTAAGTTATTGCCATTCCACAACCTTCATATTTTCAAACCATTAATGACATTCTTAGCTCTGAGTTTCCTCATAACCCACAAGTTCGAGACTCCTTCCAGCTTTCTCAGGTTCCTGCTGCTTTTGTGTCTGCAATTTGGGTGTTGATACAGTCATCTGGAAGGGCTGGGAAGTTCAGGTGAGGTGTGGAAGAAGAATCTGAGTGTTTAGAATGAGAACCTGAGGTAGCATAGGGTTGTAGTATCTGTAAATTTCAATGTGTGAAGAATTGCTTGTAGACATCATTGCTGTTGCCTCCGATCTAACTTCCTTCAGATCTGTTGCCCACTGTTGTCCAAGATACTGCCTCTGTCCACGTGGTCAATGGAAATGGCTGAACCTACCTTCCACCTTGGTTTTCCTACTTTGTTAATGACACAAGGTCAAGTCCTACCTTCTGCAAGAGGTTACAAAGGCCCAAGCACAAGACACTCAAGACAATCATAGTTAGAGTGCTATGTCTGGGAAGAGTAGCATCAATTCTATGTACTAAGACACATAAAATCATTTATCTTACAAGTGTTAGCAGTCTCATTAACAGCCATAAAACACAGGTAAGTGACAAGAGGTAACTTACTTGAGCCAACAGAATGCCATTGGGTTGAACATATCTCTGTAGTCCTGCACATTTCACTCCAGATCTTTGCTCTAATCTAGGACAGAGAAATAAAAAAACCTGCATTTTTGTGTGGGCATGATTTGATACACGCATGCATCATATATGGACCACAGAGGACACTTTTTCTGTGATTGCTGTTCCTTTATGAACATACTCAGGCTATGCATATATTTGTCTTGAGCTGTTTCACACAGCACAGCTCCAAATACTAGGATTTAGAGCCTTTTGACAAGGTTTTGCATCCATAATCTTAAGGCAACACTTTCGTAGCTGGAAAAAAAAGCCAAACACGAAACAGTTAAGGTTTAAATGAATAAACACTCATTTGGGATAAAAAAAAAGGGCTCGAAGTACCCTTGCCTGTTTTAGAAGTTTGGTACCAAAAATTGGCTGTATTACTTGGTCTGTTATTAAAAATTGCATTTCTTGGCTCCCGTCTCTAATTCTCCACACTCTGCTTTGTCACCTGAGAGAATCCACATTCACACAGTCATATTTAGCAGCATTTCTGTCCTAAAAGGGTATTTTTCATGCTCAGGTTATTACAAGAGGCAGCTATGACCTTGCCTTTCATTTAAAACAAATTGGAAAACCTTAGAAATCTTTTCCTACTGCTTATTTCAGTATATATTCCCCTTCGCATCTCCTCCCATCACTTACAATATGGAAACATGCCATTTTTTACTGCTCCTCCACCCTTCCTCTGCCTCCTGGCTCACTGTACACTACATAGCTGTTTCATAGGGATGTTGAAAAAGTTGAATCACATTATCTGATCTGATTCAGAGCACAGACCTCAATTTCATTTTGCTTATGTGAAACATTCGGGAATTGCTGTGGTAAGGCAGTGGGGATAAATGGCAGGAATCATTATATTGCATTAAAAAAAAAAAAAATAGATAGGGAGGAATCTCAGGACCAGCCTCTGGCTCAAGACTGGGCTACCATTAAAGATACAGCAAGTTGCTCCTGGGTTCATCCAATTATATTTTAAACATCTGTAACCTCAGCTCTACAATCCTTATACCTTGCTGCCTGCAAGCTGTGGTTTATTTTGATAACTAAAGGTGCTTTGGAGTTGGAAGCCATCTCTGGAGATCTTTGAGTCCAACCACCCTGTGAGAGCAGGACTATATAATCTATATAATATTCAGTATAAAGACAGTTACAAAATCAACTAAAGCTACTGCAGTACACATAACAGGCCATTTGCTTGTGCTCTAATTTTTTTTTTTTATTTTTTTTTTTAACCACAGGGAAACATCTGGGTACATGATGCATAACAAAGCAAGTGAAAGATTTCTCTTTGGGTAACTGGGCTGCTAAATATTTGCATTTTGCTCAAGCTACTGGAAGCAGCTGAGAGGTAAGTCTGCCAGGGAAACCAGACCTGACTGCAAAACAATAATTCATTCAGTCATTTGTCACGTAGCTGAAATCTGCATTCAATGTAAAAAAAGGAGAAAAGAAACAAAGAACTCAGCCCATAAGCTTCTCCCCATTCAATGTTGAAGTTACCCTTCTTCAGGTAAAAAAAAAAAAAAGGAAGATAATTGAACAATATTTATAGGATCTTTAATTAAATATAAATTTAATTGAAGGAACAAACTACTGAAGAACCTTTTTTTCAGGCTTCTTTCTGAAATCCATAAGCAAACTCCTAGCTAAATTGCTGTAAAATCTTGCTTTTATCCATATCTTACAAAGTGAGGTGGAGACTAACAGTTCTGCTGTCTTGTACAAACTAGTAACAAAGCAGTGTTGATTCACACTAGATTTATAAAGGTATATGGGATGCTGACAGGTGGATCTAGGTTGGGTTCAGCAGGAGCTGACTATCCTGACTTCTATGTCTTGATAGGTACTGTCGTACCTGTGTGTGTCTGAGCCTCACTCCTTAGAAGCAGAATCTCTGGTAGCCCATGTTTTTGTCAGGAAATCTGCCTGTACTCAGACTCTCACAGGGGTCTGCCATGCTGCCTGGGCCCAAACCAACTGATGGAAGACCAGAAGCATCTAGGTACAGTGCAGCAGCTTGATAGTGAACTAGAAGGTACTGTCATGGATGTTCTGCCTTGGTCGTTCTGTCTGGCTCACTGACAGCAACATCTATTGCTCATTATAGTCTGACAAAAAGTTACTGTTGGTTAAAATTCACTCCCTTTCAGAATATAATTACTTCTCCCCTTCAATTCAATGACAAAGCAAATATCTAAAAGCAATTCACATTTTAGTACTTATCACTTTCTAATCAGAGGAATTTCACCTGTGTGTCCTGGTAGGGCACAAATCCTGCCAAATTAGTTCAAACCCCTGCTCTCCTCCTTTAGCAAGATCCAGGGGTTGAGGGATGTGAGCAAAAAATGAGGGTTTGGCCCAAAATATCCCTGAAGGTGCATGACCAAATCAGGTGTCTGGTGTTAGGGTGGACACCTAGGCTCAGAACTTTGAATTCACTGGTCAAAACAATGGACGCTAATGCCTATTGGCCAGTTTCACCTTTCAAAACAGTGTATTTAAGGGGGTGATTTAGAGCCGTTGTGTTCCTTTTCCTGCTGCTTTCCCTGGGACTGGACATCTATTCGCATCTCTTTCACAGTGGCCACAAGTTTGCAGCATGCGTTATAGTTTGCACCAGCAGCAGCAAGGCAAACTATTCCTCCTCCCCCAGGACAATTTGTACCTATCACATCTGTGAGTATAGGCAGGGTTAGAATTCTCCCTGTTATCAGGTTCCTGTTTACCAAGTTCTGACTGTTTAAACTCTTTAATTCTGTGTTTATTAATAACCTTTGTGTAATTGCTTCTTGTCAACCGAGCATCCAAAGAACCTCAGGGAATTTTCCTGAAATTTTGAGTACTACTAATAAAAAAGTAATATTCATTAGAAATTATTAATAATTCATTACCAATTATTAATAATCACAACATTGTGTCATTTGAATTCATATTTATATTCCAGGATTCACATATTTGTATTCTATGATTAGACAGTACATGGTATGACACTCTTGTCAGTGTTGTTTACGTTGCTGAGGCTTACCTCACAGATAAAGGGTGGCTGCTTATAAGGTGAGCAAGGCACTCCACCTCTCCTGTGGCAGCACTTCATTGGTGAAGTGATAATATGGGAGCCTTCAGTCTTGCAGAAGACATTCTAAGTTCAGGTAATTGGGAAAAATCAAATATTGATTTGGAGTAAAAGCATATAAGTTGCAGTTATCTCAATCTTAAGAGCCATATATATCAACACCCTTTTTTAGCCCCTGTATTTTTGCTATTCCTAAACATTTTATTGTATACTAGATATAAAATAAGAATAATAGTCTGGAAACAGACATTCTAGGCAGTTTGGAGCTAATCTAATGGCTGAAATAAGACTGACCCATTAATTCATACAGAGAGCATGTGAAAAACAAAAGACAGGGAAAAAGATTTTAACAGGTAATGGAAATACAGACTAGGTAGATTGCAAATACGTATTCACCAAGCAAATAGGGAGATAGAGGTAGATACATTAAATGAACAGACCAGTTCAAAGCTGGAGATGTCAGACAAAATTAGCAAGTGAAAAAGATGGTGTCAGAGACATCAGAAATTTCTTTAGAAAAAAAAATATTATCTGTTTATTAAACAATCTATTGGATTTCTTTAAGGTGAGAACATTATGCTAGTATTTTTCAGGATCCAAATTCCACAGAGTAGATTTTTAATTCTGGCAACCTTAAATTGCAGTTATGTGTGAAATGAAGAGTAAATACATTTATCAAAGCAGCTTTGAATTATAGTGAAATACATAACATTAAATGTATATATTAATCTTGGAGGGAAAACAAAATGTTCAGGTCCAGCTTTAGTTCATCTGGTGAAATCTTGCACACACTGAGATAAGGTGGATAGTCATGTATGCTGTGCATCAGGTATCCTGGCTATGTATAGGCAAGACAATACAAGAATTCATTGTTCCTTTATATCTTTCATCTAAGCTGTCAAGGATGCTGCTGACTTAGCTTAAAAGGCACGCCTCTAACTATAGAGCACAAAGAAATTGCTTTACCTATAAAATCTTGTTCAGCTTTCCTGAAATTGATTTGCTCATCTGCTTGCAAAGTTTACCTTTGTCATTATTGTTATTTCAGATTTGTTTCAACTTAATTTTTTTCACTTCTCTATGATTTGCTATGACATGCAATGTAAGAAGGTAGTCAACATCTCTAAACTAAGCTGAAATAAATCTCTTCCCGCTTCCATCTCATGCTAGTGATTTTGAGATGTTCTAAGCATCAAAAAAGTCAATATTATTCTCCTCCAGTTTTATTTGTACAGCTGACAATAATTAACAAGATCATGTTGAAAGAAAATAATAAAGATACTACACTGAAGAAGAAAAAATGAAAACACAATATGAGCTCATCCTGTGTGGTGGTTTAGCAGTTATCTGCGCCCCCCCGCCTTGGATATAATCCAGGCTAGAACTCAGACCAGCTGGAAGTTGGTAAATGAAGCTTTATATTTACAGCTATGCACAATATACAAGCGGATATTTACAACGTATAACAGATATTTACAAACATATACAGTGAAAAGGCAATACAGAAACACCTCACCCCTCCCAGAGATCAAAATCCCTAAGAGGGGTTTTTGAACCACCCCTACCACCTTTCCCGGCTTCCCCAATCTTATCTCACAATCTGTTGATGCAGCAGATAGGCAAAAGTAGACTGGCCAGGGGGATTAGCAGTAGGAAAAGAAGTTAGTGGAATTATTGGGAATTAGCTACAAAAGGCAGGGAAACAGAGCCATGCAAGGAGAGCAGCCACAGCCCAGAGCAGTCTGAGACCATCTGACTTATTTGTATCTGGGTTACAACTCTTAAAACATTTTTTATTTCTTTCTCAGTAAAGCTGTGAATGAAGTGACATCATGTATTTTCGTTTCTCAGTGTATAGTCTATTTTTCTCACTCAAATTCTCCAATTAGTTCAAACCAGCACAATCCACTCCTGTCTATTTCACTCTGAGTTTACTGAGAATTATCTATCTAATCTAATACAATAGTTACAATAATGATGTATCTTGGATGTAGGTGATTCAAAAGCTCAGAAAACAGGAAACACTTTGTCTCCTCACAGATAAGATGAGACCAGGAACGCCCAGGTGGCATTGGGTTCATGCTCATGTATTGTAGATTCTCTTGTGTTGGATGCCAGGTAAAACCTAGAACAGAAAATTCCTAACATTCTGAATTTAAACTCTCTCAGCTAAGGTTAGATTTATCTGTGAAATACACTGGATTTCACCCTTCTCCCTCATTACCCAGTATGTATGGCCAGGACCTTCTGCAGAAACTACCCCTCAGACAGGTTTCCCTTTGCCCGAAGGAGAAAATAACAAACAGTTTTCCCTAACAGATTCTTTTCATGTACAACAGGAACTCTATCACCATCCACTGTTTGTACCAAATCTGATTGGACAGGTCTTGCCCTGTTTACAGAACCCCTACTGTTTACCAACCAGGTTGCTTGTGCTAAATGCTTGTCCCAGTTTTTGAAAGTTCCACCCCCCCTGGCTTTTAGGGTGGTCCTTAAAGAATCATTTAGTGTTCAATCTTTCCTGAAGCTGGTGCATAGTAGGGTATGTGGTAGATCCACACAATACCATGCTCTTTGGCCCAGGTTTTTACAAGATTGTTCTTGAAATGAGTGCCATTGTCTGATTCAATTCTTTCTGGAGTTCCATGTCTCCACATGATTTGTCTCTCCAAATCCAGAATGGTGTTACGTGCAGTAGCATGTGGAACTGGATAGGTTTCCAGCCATCCGGTGCTTGCCTCTATGATTGTTAGCATATATTGCTTGCCAGAACAAGAACGAGGTAAAGTGATGTAGTCAATCTGCCATGCTTCATCATACTTGTACTTTGACTATCTCTCACCGTACCATAAGGGTTTGAGTCGCTTAGCCTGCTTAATAGCAGCACAGCTGCCACAGTCATGTATGACTTGGGTGATAGCTCCATGGATAAGTCAATTGACCTATCACGTGCCCATTGGTATGTTGCATCTCTGCCTTGATGTCCAGATGAATCATGGGCCCACCGAGCTAAGAACAGTTCACCTAGGTGTTTCCAATCAAGATCAAAGTCACTGTCATTGTCCATGTTTGTGTCAACTTGAGAAATTTTAGCAGCTTGATCTGCCTGCTGGTTGTGTTGCTGTTTCTCAGTAGCTTTCTTTGTAGGGATGTGTGTGTCTACGTACCTCACCTTCACTGGAATTCTCTCCAGTCGTGCATCAATGTCCTGCCATAGATCAGCACACCAAATAGGCTTTCCTTTCCTCTGCCAGCCACTCTTTTTCCAGTCCTTTAGCCAACCCCATAGAGCATTGGCTACCATCCATGAGTCAGTGTGGAGGTAAAGGATAGGCCAGTTTTCCCATTCAGCCACATCAATAGCAAGTTGGACTGCTTTAACTTCAGCAAATTGACTACATTCACCTTCTCTATCTTTTGCTTCAGTAACTTTCCTGGTAGGACTCCAGACTGCTTGTTCCCAACAAGATGACAGGAACCATCTGTGAATAAAACATAGTTCTTTTCCTGATCAGAAAGATCACCATAGGGAGGAGCTTCTTTAGCACAAACTGGCTTCGCCTCTGGAGGTTTTGTAGAGACTGTGTCTTCTGGCCAGTTGGTGATCACTTCTACCACACTAGGTCAATCAAGATTACCCATGAGTGCTCGTTGGGTTATCAAAGCCATCCATTTAGACCAGGTTGCATCTGTGGCATGATGCGGTGATGAACCTTTGCCTTTGAACATCCAGTTTAGAACTAGCAATCTAGGAGCTAAAATCAACTGTGACTCAGTCCAAATCACTTCAGAAGCTGCTTTCACTCCCTCATAGGCTGCTAGTATTTCTTTCTCTGTTGCGGTGTAATTTGCCTCTGCACCTTTGTATCCACGTCCCCAGAAACCAAGAGGACGTCCATGTGTTTCATTTGGAGCTTTCTGCCAAAGACTCCAAGTTGGACCATTGTCACTTGCAGCCGTGTACAGAA
>VWZI01005103.1:71049-82904 GCA_013396835.1 Psilopogon haemacephalus
TACCAGTTAAACTTATTTCAGCCTCCAACTTAGTTAACTCTTGAGATCCACCAGTCATTCTAGAAATAGTTATAGCTTCTGTCCCTTTGCAATTTGATGGCAAGAAAGTACACTGAGCACCTGTATCAACTAAAGCCCTGTATTTCCGAACTTTTGAACTGCCAGGCTACCTAATGTATACATTCCAATAGATTCTGTTTTCTCCACTATCCCTTTCCTCCTCCTGGCTAGAGGAAGGAAGGGCACCCCTAATGCTGAACGTGGCATGTAGGGTGCACATAATGATTGGTGTTGTTGTGAGAGGAATTACAATTATTAGAATAATTGCAATTGCTCTGAGGAGCTGAAGAAGTGACAGCTACTTTCCTGGCATTGCTGCCTCTGTTTCTGCCACTCTGCAGTTCCCTGACTCTCTTTGAAAGGACTGAAGTAGGTTTACCATCCCATTTGTTCATGTTCTCACCAAATTGGTCATGCAGGATTATCCATAGTGACACACATGATTGCTGGTGTCTACATGGAATTTGTCTCCTGGGCTGGAACTGCCTTTCAGGAGGTGGGCGTCTGTTCCTGATAGCAGAAACATGCACCCAGTCAGATAATGAAGGAATGGTACCCTTTGCCAGATTCGAGATGGAGGTTTTGAGTTCCTCCTTCAGTTCTCTCATGCCATCTTTAAAGCTATCTTTTAACTGTGTAGTCATATCCTTTAGCCCTGTAGTCATAGTTTGTATGGCAGAGACTAGGGTAGAATGTGACAGGCTGTCCTCTATCTCATTCAGTTGATCAGTGAACTCACCAACAGTGAGCTTTCCATTATCACCCTTTGATAGAAACTTGCTAGCTAGGATGTTAGTATAGGAGGAAGGAGCAAGCTCAATAATCTTCTTCATGAGACCTGGCCCAAGAGGATTGTTATCAGGCTCATGTAAGGCATGATCTCCATAAAGCACTTCCTTCACAGCAAACTCCTTCAGAAGCTTAATTCCCTGCTCAACTGTGTTCCACTTCCTAGCTACCCATTGCAAGTCATCTTAGGAGGCGTATCTCATACCCACAGCCAACAGAAGACTTGTCCACAAGCTAACCACACCCAGATCAGTTGCCAGATGTTTGTCCACTCCACTCTCCTTTGCAAGTGGGCCTAGCTGCTTTACAGACTTGTCTCCTACCTGTAGGGTATTTGCACCAATAGTACGGCATCTAAGTAGCCAGCTTAGGATTGGCTCTCCTGATTCCCTTGAGTATTCCTTTCTAACTTCCCTAACCTCTCTAAGGGAATCATTAGAGCCTTGAATGTCATCCTTCTCCTCCTCTTCTTGCTGGTCTGTTGGTGCCTGGCCAAACAAAACTCTTCTAACAGCATTCCTAATTTCAAGAGAGCCACTCTCTGTCCTGTTGACTAATCTTACGTTGTCCTCGTATTTAGATTTAAGCAAATCGGTCAGATCTTTAAGACTAAGTTTCTCTTCTTCTCCTCTTCCTCCTGCTGGACGTCAGAGGTACCTGTTCCTAAGTCTTCCATTGACCCATGTTTTGACACAATTTTAGCTTTCATTTTGGCAGGAGCCAGTTTAACAGAAGATGGAGCTTGTGGTTGGTCTGAATTTTGGGGAACCTGAGCTGCTAACATATTAGAATCTTTTGCAATGGGATCACAAACTGCTGTTTAAGAAGTTGAGCTACCATCAGAAAAAGAGCCTTCAGACTTATCTTTTGTTTTGGTATACTGTGCCTGATTTACCTGAACAATTGCGAGATCGTTTTGTAAACATTGTCTGGGTGTACAGCCAGACTCTGACACTGTTTGGACAGTGACATAATCGCAGTAGCTAGATGCTTGTCCAGCCAACACATCAACCAATGGTCATGTAGTTTATAGAATACACAGACCTTTTTGAGATATTAATCAATACAGTAGAACTTAAGAGTAGTTAAAAAACCAGTTAATGGTTGGAATTGATAATCCTAAATATATTTTCCAACCTAAGTGATTCCATGATTCTAACCAATATAAAGCTGAAATTAATCAGAAGTGTTCATATGGAATAGCTTGATCAATGTTTTTTTTGTTTACAGTTATCAAGTACATCAATGCCCTTCCAATTCCTATTCATGGTCATGGAGAAAGAGAGTATTTAAATACCTGCATCTTGTTGAGTCAGTGATGATTTTATCATTGCCTGTAGGGAAGGCTGTTAATGACTTTCTTAACTTCTTCTCTTTCTTTATGTCTGCCTTTGTTGGGGTTTTTTTGGTGGTTTTTTGTTTGTTTGTTTGTTTGTTTTTAATTCCTTAAAACAATATAATCCTTCTTTCCTGCCAGTGTTTTAAAATTTCTTCACTTACACTCATAGTCTCAATACTAGTTACAGACTTCTTTAGCAAACTCAGCTAGAGATACTTGTTTGGTACTTTCACAGGCCGTAAAGATCGCCTAATCTTATGCTGCCACAATACGTATTCAAGAATTAAGACCCATTCTGAAATTCAAACAATCTTGGCACATAATAAAATCCTTTCCTAAGTTACAAATGAATTTTCTCCCTTTACATCTTAAAAAAGAAGATTCAATAAACATTTGCTCAACCATAAAAAGGTAGAATGAATGCAATTAAGCCATTTAAATATCAATCATTTAGACAAACAAAACACACAAGTGCCCAAGCATTCAGTCAGTTGATTTTATAAACACACAGGAAAGAATAAACCAAGAGTATTTTAATGGAAAAGCAAACTAATTTGCAGTCTGCTACAACACACTCCTAAGCTTCTTGGGTATACTCTGATTAGACATGGATTGCAGCAAAATAGCTACCAAGAATCTGCAAACTCTGATGGTATTAGTAAGAAGTCTAACTTTCCCACAGCCACATATAGGAGAAACAATGGTTGTGAAGAGAGAATGGTATTAATACTGATGTTTAATAGGGCAAGACTTGCTGTTCATCAGAGAAACTGGATTTTGGACCAGCTCCAGGCCCATAATGATCTTCTGAGGGTAATACGAAACCTGATATAGAAGATGTCTCCTTATTTTAAAAATGTAGCACAATCTCTGCAAAGTTGTTTGGAAATCTTAATATAAAAGAATAACAGTAAAAAAACCCAGAATTTATCTATTCAGACTCCTATAGATGATGTCTGCAGCTAATGTATCAAATTCCATTTCTGAGTGCTTTCCAGTCACAAGGTGACAAAGTAGAGATAAGGGTCATTGGGCTTAGAGCTGCTTTTGCAGTTACAATTGAGAAGTGATAATTTACAGACTTCAGCAATCTTTCTGGAAGAAAGTTATGGCCAAAATTAGCACTTTGGATAAGAGAGTGACAAGAGATGAAAGAGAAGCAGAAGTCTGCAAGAAAGATCATGCAGGACAAAATTAAAGAAAGAAGAAAAATCATTAACTGGATAACTTTGCTGTTTTTAAATGAATTTAAATGAATGTCTGATTTCTTGCTGCTGTCTGTGATTCAAACATTTTGGTTTTAAACACCATGCTACGTGAAAAGGATGCCCAGGAATGGAGATGTATTATTTTTCTCCAAGGATCTTGAACATATTCTCAAGAAAAGCCACACAGCATAAGATTTGGGGATGTGCCAAATTTCCAGAAAAAAATCCATAGGCAGGACTCAGCTAAAAGGAATGTCAAGAAATTGGCTTTTGAAACAACAACAAAGTATTTGGAAAGAGAGATGCAGGTTCTTGGCAGTGGACAGCTCTGTCTCATAGACTCTACATGTTCATAGTAGCAGCCTTTGTTCCTGCATTGATATCTTGGAGAGAATCCAGTCTCCTTATCCTTGCAATCACTACCTTTCAGTATGAAGCTGACTTAAACCATAAGCTAGCTGTGGAAGGCTTCCTTATGTTCAGGATGTATCAGTGACTTTAGGTTAAATATTATTGGTGCATGGTAACAGATTAAATTGCTAAGTGTTATGGCTGACATGCTTAAAAGAACATTAATATAGTGTTCCTTTCAAGGAGACGCATTCTAACACCAAATAAGACTGAACTTGGAGATTTACCTGGAATTTGTGGACAGCACACTTCCGAAGTGTTTTCTAATCAAAGGATTATTTTTTCCATCCAGCAATAATGGGAGTTTTCATGAGGAAAATTAGATGTTGTAGCTGTACTCTAGAGGAAATGTGGAATCTTCAGAACCATAATCTGACTTGCAGACTCAAGTATGGCTGTGGTTAAGGAGTTTAGAGAAACAGAAAAACTTTCCCAGAAGGTTCCATACTCTTCCTGTGTTAGGTATACTTGAAGGAAAAAATACTGCCCAAGCCACCCAAGCACCCGAGCCAGAATTCACCACAGGAAACTGGAAGATTATTTGAATATGAATTACTAGGCAATGTGTTGTTATGCCAATTATTTACTTGTATGCTCACCAGAGTGTCTTGGAAGATATATGTCCTGGCTTACACAGGTATGATCTTGTGGTCTCTTCCCTCTGCTTGGGGGGAGGTAGCAGAGCGCAGGGAGAAGAACAAAGGCTTGGAGACACCCACTTTGAGGGTCCAAGAATTGTTCCTCCCAAATAAGGGAAAGCAAGCTCGTGACTTCACCTAATATGGTCAGGTTTGGCAAAGTGCCATTCTGATTGGTCAATTTGTGTGGCCACGGCAGCCATTTACATTCAGGCAATACAATAAATAGGCTTCTGCCATATGATTTTCTGCTTTTCCTTTTACTTTTGATTTGCCTGCTCTGCCCTGCCATGTGCTCTGCCTGCAAAGATTTTCAAGATACTGACAGAATTCCCTTTGAGCTTTGGGTACTGTCTGATACTATTTTGTGAGTAAATATTTCAAAGCCTCTCTCTAAGAAATTCTGTAACCAGATTCTGTTGTCCCTTTCTGCCTTAGTAGCAGAAAGGAGCCTTTCAAGTTCCCTGGTAGGTAAGAGGTATATTGAAACTAAGAACCTCTTTGCAGTTTTTAAAGTTTGCATTTGCTGTTCATTTCTTATAATGTTCTAGTTTTGCCTGGTCCCTTTGTGTACAAGTATCCAAACTGTGTGTTTTGAACAATGTAAATAATTTTTCTGGTGAGATTTAATGTTAATAAACAATTTCATAGTTATTAACAATATTTGCCTGGATATAAAAATAATATAAATTATTAATTTTGCATAATTCATAACACAGAGTCATGACTGTTGCTAGTATTAATATGGCTTGCTAAGAATTGAACAATTTGGGAATAGAAAGTTATTCATTTTGTGTGGACATCGGACATTAAGCCATAGGCTAGGCTTCAGTCCATTCATAATAGTGCTGCATCATTAGATAATATTGTCTTCAGAATAGGAATAACTTGTTCTTCCACTTTCCTAAGGGATCATTTCAATGTTAGAGGAATTCATAAGACTAACTTCTTAGAATTTTCTTTTTATTCGTACACTGCTTGTGTGTCAGCTTATGATTTGTTGTTGTTGTTTTTCTCTGAAATGTTGTAGCCACCTTCCACATCCAACCCTTGTTTGAATAATTGCTGGGTGTGGATAATGTAGACAATGTAGATGGACTCTAAATCCAGCTTTCTGAGAAGACTTAGCAAGGTCTAGAGGCCCAAAAGGGGAAAAAAGGAAAAAGACTTAGTGTCCAGAAAGCTTTTCATCATTGAGTGGTATCTTGGGACCTCAGCATTCCTGCTACAAATCCAATCTATTTCCTGGATACCCATGCCAGGTATAGTATTGAAATCATAATTGGTGCTTATTCATGTGCTAACATGAAGATTGTTTTGTTTACAGGCAATGAAAAATACAAAGTTTTCTTTAGCTCGGCATGGATTTTGTGGTTTTTTTTAGCATATATTGGGTTTTCCTCCATGCTCACTTTTACTGAAACTTTGCAAGAGCAAATATTTAATTTACAGGCAAGTATAATAGGAATGGCAAAGGAAGCTTTGAGGAGTAACTCTAGATGTGAGTGTATCTCCTCAGTTAGAGACAGACCTTATAAAACAACTACTGAAAATATGCTTCTTTGCTGTTGTGCAGATACTCTGGACTTTCTTCTTGCTACCTCTTCTGCACAAGATGATTTAAAGTATTGACTCATTTTTGTAATTTCATGCTGGGGATTGACTGTATGTCAGTGTTTGGGAATATATTTTGGATCTCTTAAAATATTCTGCGCTCTCTTGTTCCTTGTGTGAATATGTGATACCAGTAGAGACTAAAACAGAGGCTAGTGCTAGAAATAGAAAGACAGATTTATGGAAAGATACTGTGAAGGCTGCCATGTATCTGTTCCTACTATAAAACTAGCTGCCTTTTCCAAGGGTGACAAGTAATTCACAGTCCTTACAATACACTCATTTCTACTGACTCAGAAGTTTTCTTATAAAAGACGTTTTAAAAAGAAATCATTACTGTCTCCTCGGATAACACAATCTGTTCCTAATCAGTATTTTCTGCTGCAAATAGATGGACGCTCACATATTCTTCTATATATAGAAAGAAATTTCCCCATTAATGAATCAGAGAACAAGTAATTTTTACAAGCTAATTAGCCAGATAATAATTACATTAATTTAAGTAAAACAGGAAGAGCACAGCGGCTTTAGTTAAACTGCAGTTCACTTGCACAAACCAATTCCTGTACCCAAGCAAGAACCAGTGTTTGCATTTGAACTCACTGCATAAAGCATTGCTTTATAAATACACTGTCTAACATATGCAGATCAGACTGCTGAAGATTCTGTATTGAAACTCAATGAGAAGAAATGAAAATTCAAAGTCTGAATTTATAGTCTGTGATTACCAAGTAAGTTTCTCTACATCACATAAAAATATAACTTAATGATTTCAACACTTTGAATAATCTAAATCATGCAAATTATGCACTTGTCTCAATAAGATGTGGAGCTCTCTCTCTTAACACTACTGAGAAAAAAACTTAGCTGACAGCATTGCCCTTTGAAAGTCACAGGTAAAGCTCTTATTTTAGTTTTGTGCTCCCTTCAGCTCTTACGTTACGAAGCATAAGTTGATGCATTCTGGCCCTGGTAAGATGGAAATCACTGAGTGAAAGCTACCACCAGATTGACAAGAACTGTGGCAAAAACATTGTGAATAACTGAAGAACTCTTTTTCTTCCATGTTCACAACAAAAGAGCGCTTAACTTAAAACTTGCCCTGGAATGAACTGGCAACATCCCCGTAACACAAATGCTTGTGGGTTCCCAGCCTGCACTGTTCCACATCAGTGCTAGACCTATGCATTGCAGTTTTATTTTCGCAACTACCATGAGCTTAAAAATTCCTACAGGGTAAAATGTGATCAGAGTTCATCTACAATGTGCCTAGTTTGATGCCTGCTAATCATGGAGAAACTAAATGCCCAGTTAGGGTCCTGGTTATTTACTTCAGCTGCAATACATTCAACATTATCTTATATCTCCCATGCCTCCCTACAAGCACATTAGTTATAGTAATTTTGGTTTTTTTCAGCATCTGTTAACGCTATAAGATTTTTGGCCTAGGAACCATATTGTTGGCATCACAGGCAGGATGATAGTAACACTTGTTACGTTGCTCAGCAACAGCACAGCACAAGGCATATAAACAGCTGACAGCACAAGGCATACAAATGCCTTGCCTCAATTGTGTATGCATTTAAGCTCACAACCCTCAGTGCTATGACCTTCAATGTATTGTGTTTGTCTCAAGGTGGAATTTTTGAGCTGTGTGCTAGGGCAGATATAGGAAAACTGTACTGTTTTGTTTGTGTTAAAAAAATCTCTGGTGCCTTTTTCTTCGAGATGCTCTCGAGAAAAATGTAAACACCAGCAATGCAAAGGGCTTTTCTTTGTATAAGAAGATGTACTTAAACTGAGTCACTTTTTAAGTTTCAAAACCGCAGTTTGGACATGTGATATAGAGACCCGCTGCAACCCCACAGCTCTCTTTGCACTTTGGATATGCTCTTCTCACATGTTTTCCTGCTGCAGATGGCTGGACTGGAGTCAGAACCTAGAATAGTCCTGGGTTGTCAGAGGTCATTCTTCAAGGAGCAGATCTGCGGAAGTGTCCTATTATGTGAAATATTCTTGTTCCAGTTATCTCAGACAACTCCTGTATATAACTTCATTAACAAGCCATTGAGCTCTATCCTAGACACAGGGTTTCCTTGGTCTCTGATGCTCCTATTTGCAGAAAATAGTTTTCAAGTATTTTATTCTTATTTCTTAATCTGATTTCTAATGTGTATGTCAGTCTAAGCTTTACTTATTCTTTTGTGTTGCTGCCTCTCTAGAACACTAATTTCTTTGTTGATCAGTCTGTTTTTTGCTTCATCCATTGTCAGCCCTTCATTCATATTTAGTCTCTTGCTTATCTGCTTTTAACTTTTTACAATGTTGTATTTACTGCAACAAAATCTGAAAAAAATAGTACCATCTTATGAAGAGGCATTCATACTAAAGACATTGTACTATGTACTATAGATTTGTTTCCAAAACTGTCTCTAAAAGGTGCACTGATAAAGCTGAGGAACTGCCTTTCTCTATGTCATAAAATCATAGAATGGTTTTCGTTGGAAGAGACCTCAAAGATCATCCAGTTCCAACCCCCCACCATAGGCAGGGACATCTCCCACTAGATCAGGTCACTCAAGACCTCATCCAGTCGACCTCATCCAGCCTGGCCTTGAACTCCTCCAGGGAGGGAGCAGCCACAACCTCCCTGGGCTATCTGTTCCAGTGTCTCACCACCCTCACTGTGAAGAACTTGGAAAGCACTACACAATGTCATTGCAAAAGAGCAAAAAAAAAAAAATCTGTTATAGTTTCTCACTTTCTGCAGTTTTATCCATGAAGACAAGTCTCTAGCAGGTCCCTGTATCTCCTGAACAGGGGAGCCAAAAATTGGACACAATATTCCAGGCATGGTCTCAACAGGGCAGAGCAGAGGGGAAGAAGAACCTCCTTAGACCTGCTGGACACGCATTTCTTGATGCACCCCAGGATGCCATTGGCTCTCTTGGCCACAAGACTTCACTGTGTTGTATACATGTGCTTGAAAGTCAGTTCATGCAAAAAGTACTTGCTGATTGCTGACTGGCGGAAGGTGAATACAATCAATTAAACATCAAAGGAGTGTTATGATTTTTCTTCCAGCCTTCACCATTACAATACCTGCTTACTATCTACATCTATTTCACAGCAGGTCTGAAGGCTCTTAATCACATTTCACATTGTCATTTGTAGAATAAAGCTCTTCACATTATGGTTTACCCTAAAAATGTTAGCAATTTGGTTTTATTTGTGTTGATACTGCTTAGCTGGTTGGATGGAGTTTTCCTGTAGGAAGAGTGTTATCACTATGAGTATCACTGTTTTGAGAAGAGGACATAAAACCTGTATCTGCACTGTCTAATTGTACAGTGCTTTCCAAGTCACTGGATTTCTTACGCCCTGGTCAGTTTGGGCCCAAAAGTGGATCCATTCAAATTCCATTAAAATCAGTCTGTGTATGGAAGTTAAACCTTCACCGGTAAATGGATAAAATAAAAAGGAGTGTGTGAGTATTGCATTATTTATTGTGACTTTCAGAAGACACTTGAGGCTTGAGTACTTTTGGGATAGGTTTCACATAGAGCATAAAGCATATGCTGCTTCTTCTCATTCCTCAGGAAACCATAGTGTGAATGGTCATAATGGAATGTGCAAACAACTATTCATTTCTTATTTATCAGTGTGAATGTTCCTGTATTGAATTGCACATACTTTTATTTCATTTTACACCTTCTTTTCTGAGACTCAGGCTGATCATAATGGCTTTCTGTGACTATTGACTCCTGCAAAATTACGCTCACAGGAGGATAACAGGAGTGGCATTAATTAATTTCAGGAATAATATTACCTTTAATTTTATAAAATGCTATTTTAACATGATGAAGTTTCTGGGTGGCTAACTATGAAATTACTGCTTCTTTATAACTACTTAATTTCAGTCCATAATAGAAACCCATTACACAGTACCCAAAGGCTGATATGGTAAGTGGCTTTCAGACATCTTCATCTCATAAATGTGTTTGTCAAATTAGTTATAGGATATATAAAGAATTGTAAAAAGTTTTGTTCTAGTCTGCCAGAAACCATAACTCTGTATTGGACAAACCTGAATATTGTGTCTTCACACTGACTGGCAAAGAGTAAGTTTTCAGACTGTCAACAGAGTAAGCAAATTGTGTCATTCAATTAAATTAATATCTTATCTGAAGGATTATTTTGTCTTTATCTCTTGCTCCTTGCTTACTGAAATGATAGCAAATATCAGTGTGGGAAAGACTTCTTTTGAAGCACAGAATTAATAGTTTAGGCCAGTGGTCATTCACAGTGAAGAAATGTATTTCAAGGTGGGAGAGGCAGGCATTTTTCACAACTTAAGGAGCAATTGCTTTCAATTTTAATTTTTTTTCCTCCTTGGTGTAGTTGTCTCATTTTATATCTACCAAGATCCTTAGTACCCTAGAGCTACAGGTTCTGTATGCTTCTATATGGAAGCCTAGTGGATGTTGTCATTACTCAAATTTCAATGCTATTTCTGTTCCCAATGCATTCTCTGAAGACAGAAGTGGCCTGTAGGATTGAGCTGACCCTAGAGATAGTGACAGACTGAATCCTGATTTAGGAACACAGAGGTAACATTTTTTTTCATACTAAGCGACATTCCTGCAGGAGCGTATTCCCTGTCTGACTTATCTTTGCATATTTACCTAACTGAGTCAGAAAAAGGTGGAATTTTCTTGCAAGATAGCTCTTTTAAAGTATCATTTACCAAAACTGATGACAGTATGTGTTATCAGGACTTATTGTTATCTTCAGGAACACAGTATTAGACTGAATTGTATGTATTACATTTCTAAAAGTTTTTAAATACAAAATTATGAAAATTGTTACTATCTCACTAGCCACAACTAGGTTCCTCCAAGGGCTATAAGTAATTCTTATCTATTGTTGTGGACGATTCACCAGGTAATATCATTAATGTCCATTAGTGTCATACTAATATTGAAGAAGGCTCTTCTGTAACTAGATGATCAATGTTATAAATCCTTCTACCATTTTTGCCCATTAACTTAGGAAAAATGTCACTCAAAATTAAGAAGTCCATTTGTAGGTTCATCATTTCTAAGTCATTGCTTAAATGAGTGTCTAAAAATTGACTTATTAACATTAATATTGCAGTAGGTCCAAAGACTACACACTTTCTGCTTCCAGTGAATATGCTTCAGTCCTTGACTGGGGGCTCACTTCACATCCAAAGTGATTCTAAGCCACCTAGGAAAGTGTTAACTACTTGGTGACTACTGCATGAAAAGAGGTGAGACAGATTTGACCCTGTGTTCTTACTAGCAAGAATAGAAGCATACCTCATCCTGCAAGAATCGAGTCTTTCACTGTACCCTTAGCACTGCTCAGATGTCATATGCAATGCCATCAGGCAGACAGGACTCTTGTATACATGTGGGGCTTGTAAGCTGAAAACTTTAGCCACAGACACTTTTACTGGAGGGAAGCACAGTCATATGACTTGCAAATTAATTATTCTGTCATACTTTAGTTCTCTTATGTTCCAGTGAGTTCTTTGGGGGCCAGAGAATGCACTCACACACGGGTACCTCCATCTAGGTACAGTTTTGACACTTTATTATTGCTTGAACACTAAAACCATAATGAGAAAGGTATACTGGAAACCACAATTCTTAAATCTCAGATACTTAAATCACAGAAAGAAAGGTATATGACAAGAAACACCAATTAATTCAAGAGATCAAAGAGCAGGTGTAGTGGGTTTGCAGTGACCTGCCCCCCCCACCTTTTAAA
>VWZI01005104.1:0-36978 GCA_013396835.1 Psilopogon haemacephalus
TGCAGGTGACAATAAGATAAGTGGGAGTGCTGCACTGAGTCTGCAGATGAAAATAAGATAAGTGGGAGTGCTGCACTAAGACTGCAGGTGACAATAAGCTAAGTGGGAGTGCTGCACTAAGACTGCAGGTGACAATAAGCTAAGTGGGAGTGCTGCACTAAGTCTGCAGGTGACAAGAAGCTGAGCGGGAGTGCTGCACTAAGTCTGCAGGTGACAAGAAGCTGAGCGGGAGTGCTGCAGCAGATGACAATAAGCTGAATGTGAGTGCTGATCTGCTCGAAGGCAGGAAGGCTCTGCAAAGGGACCTGGACAGGCTGCGTTGATGTGCTGAGTCCAGGTGTACAAGATTCAACAACGCCAAGTGCTAGGTCGCTTGTGTGACATCTGTTGTAGGTTTAGGGTTAATTGGTATAACCATAAATTCCTCCAGAGGACAAGAAAGCCTCAGGGGGCTAAAGAGTTTGTCTCAGAGGGGGGATACTGTAATGCGCTTTTCTATTCCCTGTTCCTGTATCTCCCTTTATAAAGAGCAGACTCTCCAGCCTCTCCCTCTCTCCCTCCTCTCTCCTCTGTGTGTGGTTGCTGTTGCTGCTCTGGTTTGTGTGGGCGCAGGCCTACTCTGGCAAGCTATTTTCTGGTCACACCACTGAGGCCTACTAGGCCTGCTCTGGAGAGGGTAGTGAGGCCTTATCTGAGGTCTGCCGGGTTTGCTTTGGCAGAGGTGGAGGCTTGGCTGGTTGAGGCCTGTCGAGGCCTGTCAAGGCCTGTCTTCAGGCTTAGCATAGGATGAGTCAGGCCAGAATTGATGCTTCTACCTTGATACCTTTTGTATTTTGTTTCCTTTTATAATAGTATTTCCATGTAATGTCTAATTCTTTGCCAGTGCTTTTGTTTACTTCTTTTGGGGTAAATTCCTTCTGTCCTCGGTTCAGAGCTGATTCCAGCTCAAACCAAGACAATGACTGCCCCATGCAACGCTACAGGCTTGGGGCATAGTGGCTGGAAATCTGATCAGCAGAGAAACGTCTGGGAGTGTTGATTGGCAGACAGCTGAATGTGAGCCAGCATGTAGCCAAAAAGGCCAACAGCATCCTGGCCTGTACCAGGAATAGCCTGACCAGCAAGACCAGGGCAGTGATTGTCCGCCTGGACTCAGCACTGGTGAGACCACACCTCAAATACCATGTTCAGCTTTGGTCCTCTCACTCCAAGGAGGACAGTGAGGTGCTGGAGCATGTCCAAAAGACAGTAAAGCTGATGAGGGGTCTGGAGGAGCAGCTGAGGAAACAGGTTTTTCAGTCTGGAGAAGGGCAAGGTCTTCTCACTCTCTCCTTAAAGGAGGTTGGAGTGAGGTGGGTGTTGCTCTCTTCTCCCCAGTATCAAGTGACAGAACAAGAGGAAATGGCCTCAAGTTGTGCCAGGGGAGGTTTAAATTGGGTATTACTGTACTGAGAGTGGTCAGACTTTGGAATAGGCTGCCCAAGGTGGTGGTGGAATCACCATCCCTTCAGGTGTTAAAAAAAAACCATAGAGCCCTAGTGCTTTTGGACATGGCGTTATCAGCTTTATAGTTGGACTCAAAGGGCTTTTCCAACCAAAACAATTCTATGATTCTTTTTCTCCCATGACTGCAACAGTTAAGCCACAGTGGCCCAAAAGGTGCCCTACAGCCAACTCTTCTCATCACGTTTTAAGGAAGAAGGTCTGCTCAAGCTTAAGCGGAGCTCCTCAGAATTCTGCTCACGTGCTCATTAGGTTCCATTGAAACATTCCATGTCTTTGTGCCTATGCCACAGCTCAAACTGCACCCAGTGACAGTGGCAAGGCACAAGTTCAACTTCTCTTCAGTGCTTTGGGTGTAGGAAGTTAACCTGATACTGCTCAAAGAGCATTCCAGCAGCAGCGTTGTCACAGAGGCGTTAACTACAAGATGAGGTGCAACACAAATTTTTCACAGAAAAAAAATATATTTATTCTTTAGTTACTGCACAGAAGACATTTGGAGAGAGGGACACAGGGAATGGCACTGCAAATGCTGTCACCAAAACTAGCAGAAATTCAGGTCACTTTGTTCTCCAAAATATCTGGTTACACATTCCTGTGCGAAGCCAAAATAAATTAAAATTTTTAAAAATCTACTCAGCATAAAAAACAAATAAACAATATAAATATTACTCTACCAGCAGGCAGAAGTTTCTCATGTATAGCAGAGACTGCAAATGGAGTGGGTGAAAGCAGGCAGCGAGACACTGCTGAACCTTTAGAGTTCTTGGTCTTAACTCAGCCTGTCAGATCACTGCATTGTTTGGGGTATTTTTTCCTTCTGCTAAAGCTCAAAAATTCATGATTAATACTCCAGCTTCCTGATGTTGAAGGCTTTTGCTTTCTCTCTGGAAAACGTTGCCAAGGAATCTTCCAAGTCATACCTTGTGGGACTTCTGCACACTGTTTAGTATTCAGTTGCCCAAGATGAATGCAGTTTGTGCAGTATTGCACAAACCAGTACAGTTTGAGGGCAGTTTCAGATAGCCCCTCCAAGCAATCATTTTTTTACCATTATTTCTCATACTCATAAAAGAAAGCAATGTGATACATAACAAAATACTTTTTTTGGGTGAAAATTTGGTAAAAAGTGTCTGAGAAGTAGACAGTATCATTCTGATAAACCCACTGAAAGTGCAATACAGAAGGACACTTGGCTCAGGAGCTGTGACTCAGAAATAAACTCCATATGTATAACAAATCAGGTTGAAGATTATTTTGAAAAGTTCCTGACTTTTATTTGAGGTATAAATACATAAACTTTTTACTTTTTATTTATTATAAACACACTTGATAAAGTTCTGATAAAAGGAAAAATATCATATAAGACATAAATATTTACAAATATTTTGAAATGGTTATATGGCCCAACACTCCCTTGAGCAATCCCTCAGTGCAGCTCAAGGAGCAGAAGAAAGCAAGCATCTAATTGGTATGCATAAGGCCATGTTCTGCATCTCCTTCAATGGTGGAAAATGATCCTTCTCATTCTGCTACTAACAAGTTTCTCTAACAGGGAAAAAAAACGAAAAAGAGTAGCTTATAGAGCTGTCTAATGCAAAATCTCCTGAGGGAAGTTCTGAAGCAGGAATGATGGGAATGGCACAATCCACAGTCCACAGAATAGTAGTGGTTGGAAGGGGGTGGTAGGTTGAAGTCCTAGCCCCAGCCTTAGGGTCACCTAGATCAGGTTGCGCAGAGAGACACAGACTTCACAGGCTCTCTGGGCAATCTGGTTCAGTGCTCCAGCACCATCAAAGGAAAGAAGTTTTTCCTTATGTTCAAGTGTAATCTCCCATGTTCTAATTTATACCTGTTGCTCCTTTCCGTGAAAGGCACCAAGGAAAAGAGCTTGGCCTCGTTCTGTTGAGGTCCACCTGTCAGATATTTATATGCACTAATAAATTATCATCTTTAGTAAACAACCAGCATGCAGAAGGCATAAAGCATACAATGTTCACAGCTCATTGATTGATACTGAAAACAAAAATACATAGTATTCTTTCCTAACTCCAGTGCATATGCCACCTCTTTTAAATAACATGAAGTGAAAGCTAAAAGTCAAAGACATGAAAGAGTGCTGAAAGTGCAAAAAGAGAAGCAGCAGTTTTGTTCCAGTCACCATCCCTGAAGGTGTTTAAAAGGAGGCTGGATGAGACACTTAGTGCCAGGGTTTAGTTAATTAGAAGGGTGACATGATAGGTTGGACTTGATTTCAGAGGTCTTTTCCAACCTGGTTAATTCTGTGATTCTGTGATTATCAGGAGATCATCAGTTTGCCAGTCTTCTGACAGCTCCAGGAGATCTTGCAGAGTGTTTATCTGGTACATTGATTTCCTGCTGGAAATGCAGTTTTTGTGACATGAAAAAGGTGCTGATTCAGAATTGCATAGTAAGCTGATGAGTTTTTTGGTTTTGTGGAAGATGTGCAAGAGAAAATGTAGCTGGATCTTCTCTGTTGCTAAATTCTACCACTTCCAATCCATTGTTGCTCAATTCACAAAGCAATTGCTTGCTTAAGATTTAAGACCTGATGCAAAAAGAAAAAAAAAAAACACAAAAGCACACAGGAAAATTATGTATTCTCTTTTAGAAACTGAACTAGTTACACAACAATACTGCAGACTTTAAACACTAATGAAGTGTGAAGATGAATGTCCACATGATCCAAACCAATCTGGTTACAGCAGCATCTACACCACCCACTGTATCCAACAGCCACTAGCTCTTCTACCAGAACTACCTGTCTATGCTTAGACCTTCCTCTGCATCTAGAGCATTTATCACTACCAGCCAGGAACTTCAGGCTCTACTTTTACGCAAAGGTTCAGGTCTATAACCTTAACATTACCTGTGCACCACATATGCATGTGATGCTGCTGCTATTTCTTCCACAAAGTAATGTCAGATGCTTTTGGAGTTTCTCTCTTTTCAGGAGTGCAAAAAGAGCACTGACAAAACAAACAAGGAAACTGAAGATAAAGGAAAGTTACAGTGCAGAAGCTAGAATCCAGCAAACTCCAATGACATGCCCAACCTAATGCACTACATAATAATGAATCTGAGATTCCTTACAGATGCCAAGAACAGAGGGCACTAAGCACTTGTGGTGCAATCCATAACTTCACATCAAAAATTCTTACAAAAGATGTCACAACAAAAAAAAGACCATTGCACACTACTTACTTCCTGCATTTACACCACAGTCATCTGCATGCTTGTCCAGCAAGCTGCTGTTCTCCTTAAGAGTGTCTGGAGAGAGACCAGAAAACAACTGTAGTCCCCCACCTTACTCAGCTTCAAGGTACTGCCTATTGAGCAAGAGTGCGGTACCAGCTGCAACTCAACATCTTACCGACATCAGCTAACACCAGAAAGCCAACACCTTTCCCCAAGAACAGCTCCCCACCACAAGGCAGGCATTCCCCTCCATCACTTGCACCATGGTCAGCTGCACACTTAGAATCATAGAATCAGTCAGGGTTGGAAGGGACCACAAGGATCATCTAGTTTCAACCCCCCTGCCAAGGGGGGTCCCTACCCTAGATCAAGCTGGCCAGAGCCTCATCCAGCCTGGCCTTAAACACTTCCAGGGATGTGGCCCCAACCACTTCCCTGGGTAACCCATTCCAGGGTCTCACATGTAAAACTTCAGGAGGCTGTTCTCCAGGGCAAGAGATCATGAAAAAGAGAGACCGCAGGAGATGTATCTCACAAAGGACAGGTGTTCAGCATGCATGGCACAAACACCCCCAATGCCTCCAGTGACAAGGATTACACAGAAGTTGCTCTAAACTTTAAACTCCAAGTCCTCCTGGACAGCTGGTCCTCTGGGTCATTATGACCAACTGCTCCACAGAACAGGCACTTACTATTCTGATTCACACCATTTTTCATCGTGGGCTCATCTGTCACAGGACTGTCTTCCTTGTTCAAATTATCATCTGAAAAGAGACAAATGACAAAAACTGTTCTAAGCCCATTTCAATTCACACACAATAAGGGGCAAAATCCTGGGGCTTTTAGATTTCTTTGTCCTTATTGTCATCACTGGGAACTTTTCCCTTAAACAGGAAAAACTTCTGCCTTCTCTAACCCCCTTATTATCAGCTTCATGAGAAGAAATGGTGGAAAAACTAGTAAGTGAATGAATCCTAGGTTTAACAGCCTGGGCAAAACAGAACCCAAATACTGCATTTATTGCTGAGCTGATCTATAATGTTCATGATTCATAGCCCCTCTGGAGTAAAAAGCTTCTAGAAAAACAATACAGGCCCCCAAATTTTCTTGACATTTACAATGACTGTACAAAGAAAACAAACCTGGGTCTTTGCTTCAGCTGCCTGATGAATGTAGTCAAAAGACCTTCCTAGGGCAGAAATCAAGTGGAAGACACCACATCTAGAAATGCTGCATCTCTAAGTCAAAAGAGGCTTTGTCTTTCTCCCAAACCAGCATTTTGCAAGCCTGTAAGCATTTCACTACTAAACCAGTGTGCTGAGGCTGGTATCTATCTGCCATCAATATAAACAAAGCTTTGAAGCTAGAGCAATTTAATTTCTTAGGTCCCGCTTGGGGGTTTTTCCACACAGAAAAAAAAAGTCATCCACCCACGATGACATCCTATTCAAATACTCCTGCACTCTTTTGCATGAAAATAAGGATAACAGACAAAATTGTGATTTGTTTATTTACTCTATAAAGGGTTTCCCTCATAAGTGCTTAGTTCTTCCTCCTACAGATGATGATTTGCAAATGCAGCATGCTGCACCATTTTCATTGTACCACGAGTATGATGATAACTTCCCAAGAAAGTATTTGCTCAGTGCTGTTTAACAAGCAAGGATTCAGTTCTTTTTAACTCCTCATCGAGTGATTTACCCATCAACATTTACTGTTCCTAAGGCAACAGGTCTTTCTAGGCCAACAGGGGAATGGTAATCTATACACTCAGAACATACTAATGTGGTTCAGACTTCAAAAGGCCATGTTCAAAATCAATTCCCCCCACCATATTCCTGTTTGAGGGTACCCTCTCACTTACCTCCTTCTTGCTTTTCATTCACAAGATCCACATTTTGAAAAGATACACCTGCAAGCAAACAGAAATCCTTTTTAGCAATCTGTGTGGAGGCAGCAAAATAGTCTACAAAATGTGTAACTCAGCCTTACAGCAACCATTTCTCTGTACTTTTAGTAGATACTCCTGAGAACGAGCATCTTATGACACCTTAGTGAGGGTCTTGCCATTCATTTCCACTTCAACTTCCCTCCAGCAACTACTCACGGTCTCAGAGCATAACCAACAGTATCTATAACACTATCTATACTTACACCCACAGCTTTACAAAATCTCTCTGAAGTGGGATTACTTGAGGAGACAAAAAGTACAGAAATGCCATAATAAGACAGACAGGTGAGAAGACAAGAGGGATTTTAATTTTTTTTGGTACATCATGTGCCACTGTGAGCTCAAAAGCACTTATCTTTGCCAATCTTAAAAAATCTCTAATACAAACACAGGCAATTCTAGTGTAAAGTTACATGCACTACCAAAAGAGGAGGACTTGGGTTGTCTGGTGAGGGGTTTTTTTGGTCCTTCTTCTTTTTCACTTTCAAATTCACCTGTTAGCTTCAGTGATCACTAAATCATGGGCTAGACCCACAGCTTTAACAGCTGTATGAAAATATCTGCAGAAAACTTAGGTTATTTATGTAAGAGCTTACTAAAATACTCCTAAAACGTTGATATGGTGAGGCAGGGGAGGTAGAAGGGGAGGAAAGAGCATGCAAACAAGCCAAACAAAACACAAAATCTCGCTTTCATAGCACTGCACATATGCATGATATCACCAAGGACTTAATCACACTTTACAACCTCCAAACTCACAAAATCATTAATGCTAGAAATTAAAGAACTAGTATCAGAAATTAAAGAACACCTTCAACATACAGAAAATCCCTGCAAAGGTGACACAGTAGTTTGCAATTCAAGGAACATCCTGCTCTAGGCTTATGGTCAACTCCAGCAGCTCATACATGATCTCACATTAATTACCACATACAAAGCTACCATTAATTCAACAGCAAAATGCTGCTGGAGCATTCCACAGAGCTTGTGGGAGCTTTGCCTGTTTCCCACTGAAACAGGGTTTGGTCTGGTGACCCCCAACACCTAACAAAGGATTGTTTAAGAGTCTTCCCCTCCTTTCTATCTGACTATCTTGGGACTGATTTAACTTGGTTTGTAAGAACAGGCTGCATGGTCCTGGCAACAAGACACATACACGTTTATGCTGGAAGCCTGAACCTTCTTCACCCTTGTGAAAGCAGCACAAACTTCTTTTCTCATCACGGGGACAGACATCTGTCCCATCTTCAGCTGCTCAGTCTATAGAGTGCTTCACCACACCACAACAGACACATTCAGAAGCTAGAGAACTGAGTAACTTTATCAGAAGGGACAGCAGAAGCACAAGTGGACATCTGGACAGGAAGACAGCAATGCAGACAACCCCAAGAATCTGTAATGTCTGCCAAAGGACATCACAAACATGCAAGAGAAGCAGACTGGTAATGGAAAGAGGTGAGAAGCTCCTTCACAGTCTCCTTCCCACATTTGGGTAGTCACAAGGAGAAGACAGGCCTGCAAAACAGAGTAAGATGTTCTGCTAACACATTTTTATTCCTGAAACAACTGGAACAGGTTAGAAAAAGAAAAGCAGACCACTGCAACTTGATCCACAGGACATAAGTGTGCACCAGTCCCATGTGCTAAAAGCAAGGACCAGAGTTCTGCACATCACACCAGCAGCCTGTCTGTTCCACCAGTCCCTAGGATGGATTATCAAGATACAACCAAGGTAAACCAGTATATCCACTAAGTGCAGGTCCCCAGTATTAATCAATACTGGACCTCAGCTGAAGCTTTTAGGATGCACATGCAGACAGTAAGAATTAATTCAAAAGCCTACACCCTGCAAAAAAGGGAAGGGCAGATCAAACACCTTGCTTCAACCAACAGCAGGTGTTTACAAACATCTACACCCAAAGACAGGTTTCTTACCTCCCTTTGTGTCAGGCTTTTCTGGGCTTCCCAGAGGGTGACATTCCTCTGTAACAAAATTTACTAGAATTAGAAAGTGTGTATTAATTTGTGTTGGTCAACAGCTGGCTGAACATGAGCCAGCATGCACCCAGCATCCTGGCCTGTATCAGGAACAGTGTGGCCAGCAGAACTAGCAAAGCCACTGCTCCCCTCTACTTAGCACTGGTCAGGCTGCACCTAGTTTTGAGCCTCTCACTACAAGGACATTGCATTGTTGGGTCATGTCCAGAGAAGAGCACCAAAGCTTGTGAGGGGTCTGGAGGAGCAGGTCTTCTGAGAAGCAGCTGAGGGAACTGGGACTATTCACTCTGGAGAAGAGCAGGCTGAAAGATTTTGTTCTTGACAATGCCCTGAAAGGACTCTGTAGCGAGGCAAGGACTCTCCATTCTCTCAAGTAACAAGAGACATGACAGAAGAAAACGGCCTCAAGTTGCACCAGGAGAAGGTTGCACATTAGGGAAAACTTCTTCACCTAAAAGGTTGTCAAGCACTGAAACAAACTGCCCAGGGAAGTGGAGTCCTGGAGCTATTTAAAACATGGTGTGGTACTAAGGGACCATGTTTTAGTTCTGGACTTGGCAGTGCTGGCTTAATGGTTTGACTTTGTGATCTTAAAGGTCTTTTTCAACCAGAACATTTCTATCATTCTATGCAAATGTACTCCTTCACCTCTCCAATGAAAGACTGTAGTGCCACTGAGAACAAAATTTACACGCCCAGATAAATTTAAAGCAAACAGTCTGATTTCCTCACATTTGTGACTCTATAGCTCTCTTACCCAATCCATCCACTGAACTGTTCAAAGCAGCTCTTTTGTTTCCAAGTGGAATTTTACCTGTATCAAAGCAAGTAGAATATTTGGAGAAATTACTCAAAAATAAAGGGGGTTTTTGCCTTTGGAGACTAGTTGACAGCCTCCATCCCTCCCACATATATCCCTAAATCAAATAAAAATAAAATTCACTAAGGACATGCAACTTAAGACTGCACTTGGGAAAAGAAGAAAGAGGGAATTACTGTTTTGGAGCAAAGGCAATCAATGAGATATCAACAAAATGAATCCCCTGCAATGACAAGTTACCTAACCAAATCTAAAACAGAGCTTAGCATTGTATGATTCTGTGGTCTTGTTCTTCAATTAGTAAATCACATCTTCTGTTTAATTTTACCCATGTAGTGCTAATCTTCCTAAAGGTATAACAAAGTTTTTTGCTATTGTGTTCAAAACGCTGCTGTTTCACAGGAAGTGGCTGAATTGTTTTGTGTCTAACTAATGGTCAGTTGTGAGCAACAGTCTTTGTGTGTCGATACTAAGCACAGTGTTTTTGATCATTGCTAACATGGACAAGGGCACAGCAGCCACTCTCAAGAAGTTTGTAAATGACATCATATGGAAAGAATAGGGAATATGCTGGAAGGCAGGGCTGCTAGTCAGAGGGACTTCAACAAACTAGAAGAATACACTGGCAGAAAAAAATGTGATCTTCAAGGGCAAATGTAAAGTCCTGCACCTCTTGATGTCACCCTGTGGAGCTGTATGGACTGAGATCCAGGAAACAGCTTGGCAGAAAAATACGTGGAAGACCTGGTGGACATTGATTTGAACACTTCTGAATAATGTGCCTTTGCAGTAGAAGCTTATTGGTCTGTATTACCAGAAGTGTAGTCAACCCATGAACAGAAGTAATTCTTCCCCTCTACTCAGTATTTTTGACAGCACACAGGGAGTACTGTATCTATTTTTTAAGTTCCAAACTCATGAAAAAACATTCTTAAGTTAGTCCAACAAATGTCCACCAAGATGTTTTGGGGGTAAGAGCTACACAAGAAGGTGCTACAAGAATTGGGTTTGTTCAGCCAGAAGAGGAGGGCTAAGAGGATGGCTAATCAGAGTCTACAAGTATCTTACACAGAAAACAAAGGGAACTCCTCTCACAAGTACAGAGGGAAAAAAAAAGACAAAAAGCAATGGCTGGAAGTTGCCAAAGTTGGACTCCCTCCAGGGAGTTCTTCTCACTTAATTTATTTTCTTATTCATGGCAACACACCCACAAACTTAATGGGATGGGAAAGCAAAGTGAATGGGAAAGCATAAGGTCCAAATGCAATATACATTTATGTACGCTCCAATCAGAGCCTCCCTCCAGAATATCATCAATCAGTCCTTCCCAGATAGGAGATGCCCCCCATGCTCTTCACCAAACAGCTATCCCCGAGTGGTAACCCCATCTGGAAACCACCAGGAATTTTCCGTGTAGAACTGTCTTAGGATGAGGCAATGTATTCCTGCTTTAGACTCTCTCAAAACACAAAGAGAAGACAAAGAGAAGATGTGGTGTTCGCCTCTTTTCAAAACAGAATACAATTATGTATATCAACCTCAAAACGTGGCAGCAGAACATAGACTGTAATGGGCTACAATTACCTTTTTGAATAAGCTGACAGAAAAAAAAAAAAGCCATAGTCAGTGTACGGATGGATAAAGAAACAAATCTAGATCTCCAAGATGATTTCAATACAGGCAGACCAAGGCACAGAAGTCCCTAGATATCATCTGGCCAAGTTGTCAGATTAGACTCACCATAAAGTATTTAACAGGCCCCAGTAAGAGCCTGTCCCAACAATAAATCTGATCGTGAAAGCAGCTTTGTGATGCTTTCAAAAAAAGGCAGTGAAAACATGCTCAAGTAGGAGAGACCACAGATAACCTAGTAATCAATTAGAAACACAGCAAGCTAAACACAAGGTCTAAGGGAAAAATATGCAAGTACTACAGTGTTTCCTACTACATAAAGACCAGTGCCCAAGTGCAAGAAAATTCATTACAATCTCCTTCAAGTTCATTAAGTTTTGCCTAAGTGATACCTGTTTCTACTTCTGTGTTTACAATACATCCCATGGTCAGAAATTTTCATACATTCTACAGAACTTCAATCAGCATTAACATGGTAAGATCAATTAGAAAATGCTATACACACCTTTTTTATATAGGTATATCAGTGCTACGATTATTACAAATACAACAACCCCAAAAGTGAGACCATAGGTGACACTTCTATCACAGCCACGTCCTTGAAAACAAGCAAAGAAAAAAAAAATGGTTAGTAAAAAAGCAACTGTGTTATGTACCACTTCAGGAGATATATAACCCTGAGTATGTTTCAGATATCTTTTAATAAAAAGTAAGCCCCAGAAATTCATGCACCAAAGTCAGCTATTGGCAAAGCCCTAAGTCAGGCTCCAGGAAAATGACACATTGAGTCACTTAGTTCACTGAAGGCCAGTCACTATTGGAAAGCCAACAGCTCTTCCATTTTTCAGCCTATGAAAGGCTGAGACAGATCTTGACCAAACAAAATTTTAGCAGCTGTCTTGTACTGGGTGTGCATGGCAAAGTTTTGGTAGCAAGGGGGCTGCAGGTGTGGCTTCAGCAAGAAGATGCCACAAGCTGCTCCCATGTTGAACAGAGGTGGTTCCTCTGGCGTCAAGACAGACTTGCTGCTGCCAGCACTGAGCCCATCAATGATAGTGGTAGCACCTCTAAAATAATGTTTTAAGAAGCAATTAAAAAACTGCAACACAATAGCAGCTGGGAGAGAAGAGTGAGAATATGTGAGATCAACAACTCTGTAGACACCAAGGTCAGTGAAGAAAGAGAGGCAGGAAGTGTTTCAGGTGCTGGAGCAGAGATTCTCCTACACGCAGTGAAAATATTGTCAAGCAAGCTCTCCCCCTGCAGCCCTTGAAGATTAATTGTGGAATGGAGCAGCTAATGGGAGGACCCCACACTAAAGCAGGTAGCTGTGCCTGAAGGAAATTGTGAACCCACGGAAATACCATGATGGAACAAGATCCTGACAGGACCAGCTGACCTATGAGAAGTCCACAGGCTGGAGCAGGTTTTCTAGCAGGACCTGTGAATTCTCTGGGGAACTTGTGATGGAGTTAATGAATGACTGCAACTTGCAGAAAGGACTGTAGCTGATGCATGAGCTAGGCTTGCCAAAGACCCAGTAAAGATCAGAGCTTCACAGCCATTAAAAGTTGGTTACTTTGTTACAGGCTCTTAGTTTACTTCTGTCAGGCACTAACTAGAAATACCACACTTCAGACTCCGTTAGAACATAAATTAAGCCAATGAAGCTCCACTGAAGAGCCAATTTGAGCAGCAGCTTGTTTGCAGTCAAGGATCTGGATGCTGCCCAAGGAAACATCCCAGGATGTTTCCCCTCTTTTGGCAAATGAATTCTTCTTCCAGATATATACATATATACATATATATATATTTAGGATACCAACAGATATATACAGAGAGATGTGTGTATATACACATATATAGATAAAAATGTATCTTTGAGTGAGTCCTTGGCAGGGTGTTCTATATTTGTTCTTGTTTCTCATTATCCTACTGCAGTTTTGAATGATAATGAATGATTGTTTCCCAAGTTAAGTCTGCTTTGCACATGATGCTATCTGCTGAGTGATCTCCCCAACTTTTTCTCAAACCTGGAGAGTATTGTCATAATTTCTCCCCCATTCCACTGAGGAAGGCGCATAGGAGCAGCTTGAGAGGCATATGGTGGCCAGCCAAGATCAATACCACATTTCCAACAAGTCTAATTCATAATGCCAGTGAAAAAGAAAGAACTCTATGCAAGTAAGCCATGGAAATTACTTTTCCACAGAACTGGGAAATTTTGTCAGTTAGGGACTGCTCTACACATCCCACAAAACAAATAGTTCCAAACATGCAGTAAGAAACAGCCAGGAAACTTAACCTTCTCCTTTGTTGTATCTATCTGTGAAGGAGGACACAAGGCATGCTTATTAACTCATGCAACATGCTAGATTGGAAATTTTATCTAAAAGGTACTACATGACTCACTTGATATGATGGAAAACTTTCATTCCAGTTCATGGCAAGCAGTACAAAGATCAAAACATTGCAGTCATTACCTTAAATTATGCCAGGCTGAAAGGTTTAGAAGATATCTAAATGCATCTCCCTCTTCATTATTAATAATTTCAAATGACAGTGGAAGCTTTTATTCTGTTAAAATTCCTACAAAATGTATCTTTCCAGGGAAGAATCAAACTGTTAACCTCATACCTTTCACCAATCTTAAACAATTCTAGAAAACAAATTACTTCTGATGCTCTTTATTCTTTGAATTCAGCTTCCTGAGAAGTCAACAGAAACTTGGCAAAGTCCATGCTGCTTCTCAACCTAGCCTCTCAGACTTGCACATACAACCTGAACTGTTGTTCATTACCTTCTTCAGCTTGTGAGCATTGAGTCAAATTGATTTGAGAGCTCTTTTCCGTCTGAGAGAATTTAATGGAACATTTAACTCTTGTGGAAGGATTGTGGTTCTTAGAGATGGAAATTTCCTGGGCCTCACTAGGGCTTGTCATGCTATCAATTTCCCAGGTGTAACTCACAGGCAGATGGAAATCTGTTGTACATCTTAACTTAGTATCATTAGCAGTGATGTTGCAACTTATTTCAGGTTCTGAAAAGGGACCTAAAAAGACAAAAAGAAAATCTGCGTTACTTTGGTTATATGCAGCCTTCGATTCTAGCACAGGACAAGGGCTAAAGCAACATAAGTAGTGGGATAGTGTAGGTATAAAGGTGTAAGCTGGACATGTGTGTGTACACAGCAAATGTACTTCTAAAAAGTGGCTCTGTTTGTGGTTCCTTCAGTGCCTCATTCAAGACCCTTATGGCTATCAACAGCACTAACACACACGCTGGTCAAATATACTTTGCAAAGACTACTAGTCAAGCTGTGCAGATCTGTACAAATACTACAGAAGACACAGATCCCCTAGCATGTGTAATATGCTTGCAGGAGCACCTTCAGTAGATACCTGCTCCCTGGCAAAACTTAGTCCACTTGCTCAGAATTTGGTTATCTGCTTGAACATACATTCTGGAAGTCATTCCAAAGTGACTAATGACAGGCACACAAGATACAACCTCTTAAAAGTTTTTAAAAGTGCCTAAGAAAGTTAATGAGAGAACCAAAGAACAGCTCCCTGCTTCTGTTTGCTTTCCTGACAAATATATTAAAGCCCTTTCTAGCGTTCTTGAAGTGAGCAAAGTGGTGCAAATTCTTTAAGTAGTTCTTCCACTACTTACCTATGACAGAAAGTACATGGGTTAAGGATTTAATCTTTCTCTCAGAATCCAGGTACTCCAACACGTATGTGCCCGCATCATTCTTTTGCAAGTTAAATATAGTCAAGGACCCATTCTCCTTGTTAAGAAAGGCTCTGCCCTGGAGAGAATTAAGGTATCTCACTTGGTCTTGCCATTCCCATTCGACCACTCTATCCTTCTCTTTCTTCCAAATAATTTCAGACATGTGCTGGTCCACTTTTACTTCAAAAGTAAAATTTTCTCCTTCAATGCCATATTGCATCTCACAGCAGATGAGTTCTACAGAAAAGGGGGAAAAAAAGTCACATTATAAACTATTGCTTGATTAATGTTGTATGCACTACCAGATACATTCCAACTTAGGTTAGAAGCACATCAAGATGTTGCAAAGTAAGGGACATGTCAATTAAAAGTCTTGCACAATCACATGACAGGCACCACAAAAGGATCCCTAGATTCCATATTCTGGTCCCAGATAGGATCACTGTCTTGATCTTTATTCTTTCCTAAGCTCCTCTAGCCTCAGTGCTCAAATTCACTTGATTTAGGCCTCCTGCCTGTAGTGTGGTGAAAAAGATTAAATTCATGTTGCTACCAGCAAAAACAGTCTCTGCAATTATTGCAGAATGCCCTGACTGAAGCTCCTGATGAGCAAGTAAAACACAGTTTTTTCCAGCATGAATACTCACAGAGTTATTAAAAAGCATGTTTCTAACACAAAGGTGCTACTCAGTTCAAAGCTTCTGCCCCTAAACCATGGGGATAGCAGGGATTTCCTTTGGAAATGTGGCTTAAGCAAGTTTAATTACACAATGTATCCCAAACTCTATGACCTAGCAGAGCTGCAAGCCAGAAATGGGACCTGTCCAGAAACCATTTAAATGCTATCAGTTGTAAATCAATCATGCTGTCAAAAAAGGCCCATGCAGTCAATATAAATAAACACCAATTTAAAAAAAAATATAAGAAAGGTAAGAGATTTTCCCTAGTATTTATTAAAAATAGCTGTATGTGTGAAAAAATAAAAATAGAAGCCCACTCATCCAACAGATGAGTCCAAACTCTGTAGCTGGGAAGGGACACTATAAACCATTAGCATCTCTGTGTCCCTGCCTCAGTCTTCAGCAATCAACTCCTCACAAGTTTACGGCAGACAAAACCAAGACAATAATGAGTTCAAGTAATGTTAAAGACTTGATTCCACTCCGTGATAGCTGGCACTTTGAAAGAAGGGCACAACTAAGAAATGAATGAGGCTTCCTATGAAGGCAAGATTCTAAACATGCAACAATTTAAATTTCCCTTTAAATGGTAACTGGGCATGGTGAAAGAGAAATACTTCAGAAGCCTAGTCCTGAAGCTGGCTGCTCCCAACTGACAGCTATTATTTTTTGTTCAGTTTAGGGTTTTTAAAATTATTATTTTTTAATTCCTAAATGGCATTAACAACCCACCTATCTCTGTATTATTCTGTATTTCCCTTGCTTCTGATATCACCATCATGTGAAAATTTACTGCTGTTCATAAATCAATGCGGACATCACATCAAAACAAGTCATTATTCTTCACTATCTAAAAATCCAGAAAACAAACTATATCACATCTTGCTCCACACCCTATCTCCTTTCCATATAGAAGCAGTTAGGAAGTCAGCCAGCCATTAAGAACATTAGGTTACCCGTTGGCATACAACAATGCTGAACAGTATACTACGCATCCTGCTTTTCTGCCTGATGCCAACTATAGAAACAACTTTCTCAGGAGACTGAAAGCAAGCAATGGGAAACACTTCTGTGTGCTTTGGTTGGGTACAGAATGCACAAACGTTTTCTCCATGCCTTACTCCTCGTGGACTATCTAATTTGTTTGCAATTTACCCATAAAAATATTCTTTTTGTGCCATTACAATGTCTACCTTTTCACATCTACACTGATGCTGTGGACTTTTCCAGGCACAGGGAGAGAAAACACAGTAAGGAAGGCTCAACTATCACTCCCACATCTTTTCAACACAACCCGTCTGCCTTTCTTTGTCTTCTATCCTGTATAGACAGATTTAAACATCTAACTTATTCCTGCTGCTCCACTGTGAACATCTCTTTCCACCTATCTCAACTAGTAATTTCAAAAAACAAAGGAAGCCAGAAACTTCAACACTGCTGTTTAGAGACCACAAGAAGGCAGGACACTGGCCAAGATGACACATTGTTTTGAACTGATGAAGTTTGGAGCCTTGTTAGAGACTTTTGTCTCATACAGATACCTTGTATTAGTGCCTTTTCTTCCAGAAGTCATCACCCTCTTCCTAGGGGTCTGTAGTATGCAAATTCTGGTTTTGGAAAGCTAGAATTAAGAATTATATTTCTCTGCTTTCTCTCTCTCTGTTGGACCCAGTTATTCCAAAACAATGCTCATACAACAAAGCAGTGCTGCAATAAGGCCTCTCCAACAGCTGCTACAGAAAGCATGAGTGCCCATTTCTGTATCTCCTGTAACTAACTACAAGTTTTTTCTTATGCCACATCTTTTGTCTCCTACCCTTCCAAACCCATCACATAATGAAAGCATTACTGTAAAGAGAAGCTAGTATTAGAGAGTAAGGCCTTTTCTGAAAATCCACCGTCTCATTTACACCACCTTCCATTCCCACTTCTCCAGCAGCCATCTTCTCATCCCACCCAGGACTCGGACCCATGGTCAAGATGCACTATGACAACAGCAGAGGTGCACACATCCAGCCTCCAGCAAACAGCAAGCCATGAATCTTACCCTGGTTTGCAGTACATGAGCGCGTTTCAGATTTTCTCAGGTTTGAGCTTGGATTGCAGCCTATGCATAGTCCTTCACTCACCCATACAACTTAGTGTGCTGTATTACAGGTTTCACGTTGACCTCAATCACTTCGAGCAACAGATGGTTAAACATGAGCCAACAGTGTGCCTAGGTGGCCAAGAAGGCCAAAAGCATTGCAGTCTGTATTGGCAATAGTGTGACAAGCAAGAACAGGCAAGTGATTGTCACCCTTCAGCCAGCACTGGTAAGGCCACACCTTCAGTACCAGCTTTGGGGCCTTCCCTACAGGACCTTGAGGTGCTGGAGAAGACCCAGAGAAGGACAAAGAAGCTGGTAAAGGGTCTGGGGAACAGATGCTAAGAGGAGCAGCTGAACAAAAATGGGTTGTTCAGTCTGGAGAAGCAAAGTCTGAGGGGACACCTTCTTGCTCTTTACAACTCCCTGGAAGGAGGTGTGTTGGTTTGAGCTAATTGGAGAATTTGAGTGAGAAATTAAACATACTGTGTCACTTCACCCAGTTTGACTGAGAGAGAAGAAAGAAGATTGTTTTGAGAATGTTCCCAAAACATCCAGATAAGCCAGTGTGCTTGCGCAGTCAGTCGGCTCTGGGTCCATGCAGGCTTCAGCAGCTTCTTTCCTTTGTCTCTCTGCCTTTGAACTAATTCAGAGTAAAATCACTAAAACCATTCATTCCTTCCTGCCACTAATCTTTCTGACCGATCTTCACCTTATCTGCAGCATCATCAAGTGGTGAGATAAAGTGGGGGAAGGAGGGAAAGGTGGTAGGGGGGGTTTGGTTTCCCTCTCTTGGGGATTTTGGTCTCCAGGAGGGGTGTGGTGTCTGTATTTCTTTTTTACTGTATATTTCTGTAAATATCTGTTATATCTTGTAAATATTTGCTTGTATATTCGCATTGCTGTAAATATAAAGCTTCATTTATTAACTTCCAGTGTGTTTTTCTGAGTTTCTGCTGGGGTTTTAAAAGGTGGGGGGGCAGGTCGCTGCAAACCCACTACAGGAGGTTGGAGTAAGGTGGGTTTTGGTCTCTTCTCCCTAGTAAAAGAGTGATACAATGAGAGGAAATGGCCTGAAGTTGCACCACCGGAGGTTTAGACTGGATATCAGAAGAAACTTCTTCACTGAAAGGGTTCTCAAACCCTGGAATAGGCTTCCCCACAGAGTCCACATCCCTGGAGGTGTTTCAAACATGCAGAGATGTGGTGCTAGTCCAGCACTAAATATGGTAGAGTTATACAATGCTCAGAATGTAATACTCCATTTCTTAGTAATAAGTGCTTCATTGCTGTATTGTCTACCTGATTTGATAACCCCACTACTTTTCTTGAGCTGGTGTAAGGCTTAGTTACTCTGGAGTTCTGTAAGCTAATGCCATCTTTTTAGTCTTAGTACTACCATTATAATTTTTTTTATCTCAAGTATTTGACTGAAATGCATATACATATACATATATATATATATTAGGTCTATACAAGCAGTAGATGGCTCCCACATTACTATTAAGATCTTAATATTCCATATGCTGAAGATGGGTGAAAGTCCATACCAATTAGCATATAACAAGAATTCTGACTCAAGAGTCAGGCTTTTCAAATACAGTATTTTTGTTCTATTTTTTATAAATTCCCAACTACCCCTTTTTAAGCCTTTTTTTTTTTTCACATTGTAAATTCCCTCAGCAACTGTAAGCAGCAGACAGTTACATTCCCTCCCAACCCTTAGCACCACCAGCTTCAGAGAATCTTGAAATAAATGTTTGCTCCAGAAGGGCTATCAGAATATTCATAAAAAATCATCCTAATGCCTACACAGGCTACAAACACGACCTGCTTCCCGGACTCCTGTAAGAAAATACTTAGATCCGCGGTATAAAAGCACGGGAAAAAACCTAGGGCCAGGAAAGAGAGAAAGCAGAAGACAGTAAGCTCTAGTAATGTCCCAGGCTAAAGACAGAAAACGTTCCAGGCTGCAAGAGAAAACCAGGTTCGTGCAGAAATGACTGCAAATCTCACAGGCAACAGCAAACGCAGCTTTCATGCGTACTGGAGGGGAGGCAGGGCCGGGGCCGCTGCCATTCCGCCGCTCTCACTCCGCACATCTTGGGGCGCACCAAATAGCCCAGCCCAGCCGCCCAAAGAGGGACGGTGAAGGGTGCTCCTCCGTACCCCATGAAAGAAGCCGGGGACCACGGAGAGGGGAAAAAACCAGAGGGGCTGAGGATGGGTATCTGTCGCTGCCCCCATCACGACTTACCTAAGCAAAGTACAAAGAACAGGAACCACCACGGCCGATTCGCCAAGTTCATGGCGAGTCGCAAAAGAAAAGCGACGAGAGGAGGCAGGGCCACGCCTGCAGCGACGCAAGAGAAAAGGAAACGGCCCGCACGTACGCAACGTGTGCCGCGGGCTCTCCTCAAAAGGCAATGCCCGACCCACCCTTACCAGCATCCCCCTCGGCCTCATCTTTACCGACGGGCCACTCCGCACTCCTCCCGCTCCGGTCCTTAGCACGGACGCGTTCCAGTCAGCGGGTGGGCGGGCTGAGCTACTTAGCCCTCTATCACTGCAGTGGTGACACCAGAAATGGAATGTCGCCAGCTTTGTGCCATATCCTAGTGGCAGGAACAGGTGTTCTCTGCTGCCGACTAGTCCTCTTGTCACATAAAATGTTCTTCCAATGTGTCGGACTTTGGATTCAATCTTGTTCCTGAGATGACGCCACCTCCCACCTTGCAAGCTACAACTTTTCTGTAGGTTGCGATACATACTTCAGTAAAAGTGACTAGTTCGTCAGCCTCTGTTACTTTGAGATAATGCTGAACATAACTGGAAAGAGAGACCATCTTTGTGGGCCTCAGATAAGATGATGACGAGTCCTGGAAGAAAGGTAATAAATTCTGAAGTAGGCAATTTTCTTCAAGATGAGAAAGCACAGAAACTCTTCTAGACAATTAGGTCTTTGACTAATGAGTCCACACATCTCTGAGCATGCGTGAACCCCATCATCAACTAGCGAACAGAATGATGAAGAATACAGAGCATCAGAGGGGGAGGGAGCCAGGGGAATTCTTAAAGACTCTTCCCCAGAATTCGCCAGAATTCCCCAGAATTCGCCAGAGTGTGCATGTGAAAGAGACATCTGCATACATTAGCATGAGCTCAGACAGCATCCAAACCTTGTTCAATATGCAAAATTATTTGCTCATGCATCCAGATGTAAAAAAAAAAAACAAAAACAACTTTTATTCCCTAAAATCTTCAGAGCCATCTTGAAAAGTTTGAATCCAAGATCTTCAATAACAGCTATGAGGTATTTGGAATCTGCAGAGAGAAATGTGAAGCAGGGACTGAAACTTTTTGTCCCTTTAGGCTTGAATTTCAAAGGCCAAGCATTTGGCCTATCCACATACAAAATGTTAAGCCTAAACAGGACTCTTGGTCTTTTTTTTCTTTTTGTTTTCATGGGGACCTTAAGTTTCTTATTTTATCAGTTGGTCAATGGATTTTTTCACATTCTTCACCCATTGTTTGAACACAGTTTTTGTCACAAGTTATTTTTTAACTCTTATTTTGCCTCCTAATCAATATAGAAGACAGGTAAGAAAGGAAGTTTATAGAGCATTTTACTTCTTGGGGACTAAAAGCAGCTGGGAAAAGCATCAAAGTGCATACACTGCCATAAAGGCACTATATGAGGAGAGGGTTTGGAGACTCTCAAGTGATTTCTATAGCTACTCAAATATTTTACTAAATCATGTATAACCGTATTAGATAAGAATGACTTTGTAAGAATTTGTGTAAAAGTAACTGTGTGGTATCTTCATCGGTGCTCATGGGTTATGAAGTGATTCTCCATGAAGCCCAGAGTGGAATAAAGAAATGCTGCTTCTTATGCACAACAGTGTCTAAGAAGTTATTTGATACCAGTGTCAGTTTTGGCACTCCAGATGATACACTGCTTCTGAACCTCAATGACTTGATGGGATCAAAGCTCCAGTCAGCATCAAGGGACTCTTGGGGAGAACCTCTGATCCCTGGACCAAAGAGCTTGGATTAAAACCTCTGGGAGAGGTAAAGGCATTTCTTTTCTTAAGTAACAGCCTGCCTGTAAGCCACAGCTGAAAAAGTGTGCAGCGTAGGGCTCGGTACATATGTGAGAGGGAGGCTGCCCAACATAAGGTGCAGCAAAAACCATGCAGGGCACTAAGCCTGTTCACAGGCCCCTGTGAAAGCCAGTGCAAGTTGGGCAACAGATACCTGAAGGAGGGACTGCCTGAAGGGCTTGGTTGCACACTAATATGGGAACACCCAGAGTGCTAACCATAGAACCCTAGAATGTCAGGGGCTGGAGGGGACCTCAAAAGATCACCTGGTCCAGCACCCCACCAAAGCAGGATCACCCAGAGCAGATCACACTGCAACGCATCCAGACCATTCTTGAGTATCTCCAGAGAGGGAGAGCCCGCAACCTCTCTGGGCAGCCTGTTCCAATGCTCTGTCACCCTCACAGTGAAAAAAATTCTTCCTCAGGTTCACATGGAACCTCCTATGCCTCAACTTCCCTCATCCTGTCACTAGGCATCACTGAGAAGAGGCTGGCTCCATCCTCCAGGCACTCACCCCTTACAAATTTATCAACATTAATGAGGTCATCCCTTAGTCTCCCCTCCAAGCTAAAGAGCCCCAGCTCCCTCAGTCTTGTAAAGCATTATAGCTAAATCAGAAAAGCAGGGTAACAGTAAAGGCTTGATTGCATATGGGTGCCAGCCAGGCTATGAGCAAATCCTAAAAGTTTAAACTAGAGACCTTTGAAAGGTTCACTGCAGAAAAGGGGAGATTGCAACTGCCTGTGTATTTTGTTCTATGCTATTACATGGTTTACCATGGGTTCAGGATAATCACCGGGCAAAGGGGTTTTGAAAACCAGCCTTCTGGGCTGTATACTAGGACACTAGAAAGATCTGGGGTGGGAGACCCATTAATGCAAAACCAGCTAATTGTATATTGTAATAATTAGTAGCTGATGTATAAAATCAGAGTATCAAGAAAAATGGAGGGAAAAAAAGAAAAAGCCTTTAACTGTTGTGCTGGTTTGAACTAATTGGAGGATTTGAATTAAGTTAGACTATAGGCTGAGAGAGGAAATCACTGACAATGCTACTTCCCTGAGAGCTTTAGTGAGAAAGAAGAAAAAAATGTTTTAAGAGTTGTAACCCAAATATAGATAAGTCAGACGGTTTCAGACCTCTCTGGGGCTGTGACTGCTCTTGCATGGCTCCTTTCTCCCTGCCTTTTGAGGCTGATTCTGAATAATTCCACTAACTTCTTTTCCTACTGCTAACCACCCCGGCCAATCTACCTTCGCCTATCTGCTGCATTAACAGATGGTGAGATAAGACTGGGGAAGGAGGGAAGGTGGTAGGGGTGGTTAGAAACCCCTCTTAGGGATTTTGATCCCTTGGAGGGGTGTGGTGTTTCTGTATTACCTTTTTACTGTATATATCTGTAAATATCTTTTATACATTGTAAATATCTGCTTGTATATTGTGCATTGCTGTAAATATAAAGCTTCATTCCTTAACTTCCAGCTGACTGAGTCCTAGCCTGGGTCATTTCAAAGTGGGGGAGGGGCAGGTAACGGCTAAACCACCACAACTGTTAACATGCTGATAGTGGGAACTGTAAACAATGTGAATGTTAGTGATGTGTATGTCTGTATCAGACTGAAATGTGTTAGTGATGGAAAATGAGCCCTTGTTGGTAATTCCTGGTTAACACCCAAGAGAATCAGAGATGCAAACATTTGCAGTGATGCTAATATATGATAGTAATAATAATACCAATCACATGCCAAATGCATAGTTCTTATCAGGAGAGAAGGAACTGTCTTGGAAGATGGTGGGGAAGGATGGCACAGTCCCTCTACCATCCTCAGCTCTGCTGTGTTCAGCCTTTTGTGGTTTTGTGAATTAATTTTTTTTTCCCCCCTGTATTCTGCTTTCTAGGTGATGCTTGACATGATTTGAGGATTGAGTAGCATGAGGGTGTGAACTTCGATATTCGTTTTTCAGAGAATTGGGTAAGGTTCCATGTCTGGGCATTATGACCTGCAAAATCTGTAAAATTCAGTAGTTTTAGTGAAACAGGGCTGCTTTCAATTGCTGGTATCTCTCTCCCCTCCTCCCTCCTCCCCAGTACAGACAGTATTAAAATTCTTTTGTGGGACAGCAAGGGAAGAAACTGAAGCTGCTGTCAGTTCAGTGTCTATGCATATATACTACTGTTAAAACTGTAATAATGATTGACAGGCTTAAGCTGGGAAGAAGGTCCAATTGGTAGTTAATTTGGCAGAAGCTGCAGAAAGATGCAGAGGAAGCTTTTGAGAATGATCAAGAGGTAGAGGTCACATTGATTGTACTTACTGTAGAAAGGGGAAACACTGGAAAAGAGAACCCCTGAGTCTTTTAGGTGGTCAATGAAAGAGAACAGAGGAAGCAGTTGAAATGATGGCAGGAATTGCATTAGACTGAAGAGGATCAGAAGAATTTAATAAAGTCTGGAATTGATTTGGGCCGTTAACAAGGCGGGAATTATAAAAACAGTTATTTTTATTTTCTGAAAAGCCCCACGCCTGAAGTATATGCAAACTAGTTAATTTTATTTACAGGTTCTAATTCGGTTGGGAAATCTTCACAAGGATGCTTACGTGCAATTTTAGTCATTTAGGAAAATCAGAAAAAAGGAAAAGGCTAAGCCACAGAACAGTTTTACCCCACTTATAAATAAGAGGCTGCCCACAGCCTAGAGAAAGTCTGATCTACTCATAGAGGTGGAATAGAAATTTAGAGATAGTCCCTGGCTCCTTTGCATCAGTGCCTGGAACTGCAAATTATCCACTTGTGGATCCACACAGCATTAAATCCAATGAGAATAAACCCACCAAGGTCCAAAGCATCTGTAGACATAGCTTCCACAAGGCAAAGATCATGGAGAAGTGCTGACTTAAGAGCACAGGGACAAGACAAACTGCTGGCGTGTTTCCTACAAATAGCAGTAGTTTACAGCAGAGGCAGGTCCTTCCAGCAGGAAGCCAGGATGCAGTGTTCCAAAAGCAGGAACTGTGTGCTTTCTCATCACTCTTCTTCAAGGTCTACCAAGCCAATGTGTCCAGTGCCATATATATACTGGATGCAAAGAACCCAGCCAATCACTCCCAGATTTCAGTGCAGGCCCTCACACAAGTCAATACAGCTGTGGAAAAGGGCATCTTCTGCTGCTGCCCATTCAAGCCCACCAGGGGTGGGGGAAAGCAGCTTTCATGCCTTCTTTCCTCATTCAAACCTCCAGAAACAGAGGGTGAGGAAGGGAGTTTGGAGTGCCCTGCCACAAGTCTCCCAACTAATCGTCTGGTTCTAGCTAAGCTAGGGAATGAAATTCTAAAATTTTAGTTGATACAGCTACTCAGTGTGGTACTTTGAGGGGGTCTCAGGTCCCCCTTAAACAAAACCATAGGGACAGAGGCCCATCCCAGGAGGATGGAACTGCTCATCCGAGGATACTGTAATATGGTTATTCTATTCTTTTTCTGGTATTACAGCTTAAAAGACAGTGCTTGACTGAACTTCTCCCCCTTCCTTTCCTTACCTTCACTTCTCCAAGCAGCACACACTCGTATCTTATGGTTCATGTGGGAGCTGGCAGGCCACTGAAGTCCTGTACGCCCAGCTCTGGTGATGGGGGACAGCTTTGGCTTCCCTTACAGGCCAACTGGGGAGGTGGAAGGGGTGGAGGATTCTAGAAGCCAAATTTGGGCCTAGTCGATTTTGTACTAATTCTACCTGATTGCCTTACATATATATATACACACTCATATAAATAGAATTTATCTCTAAACTTCCAGTTGGTGTATAGCGTCCTCATTCTTATTCCTGAAAAGGGGCAAGAGTAAATTTTGATCTCCAGAACTGGGTACACTTGTGGCCCAGACTGGAACAGAATCATAATTGGCACCCAACATGGAACAAATTTTTAAGCAAAAGTTTTAAATCAAGTTAATTTTCTTTTGAGGAAGTGCTTGACTGGAAGTTAAAAATTAGTTCCAAGGCACCTCTAATGCTAATTGAAGGCTGGCTTTTGTTTGCATTGCTTTTCCCCAGTTCTCAGGTTAGTGGGGTCTGTGTTAGGACTCTGCTTGGCCTGCTATCAGCCTCTTGGACAGTGAGGAATCATGGCATGATAAGGCTTTGCTTACCTGGTATGAGGGGTTCTAAGTTATTCCAGAGTCCCTGAAAAACGTTCTTATGCTTTTGCCTGACTCCCAGTGGTGAGGCCACTGGGAGGCAGGAGATGCTGGGTGATTATTTCAGTATGTCTCAATGTGTGCCTTATAGGAACGACCTGTGCGTGTGTAATACCCCAGCACAAGTCCAGAGCATATTCGGGTAGTTCAAGTCCACCCCAAACCCCTCTCCTACAGCAGTGTGAGAAGCTCGGTAGTGGGGTTGGAAAAGCAGCTCTGACTATGGTTGTATCAAGCTCTGGCACAGCAAGTGGCAGGGTGGCAGGTGATGTGGTGGGTGTAGGGAACACAGATGCAGCCACTGTTCTGGACAGCGGTATCATTCCCAACACTTACATTGTGGAGGGGCCTAATCTGGACAGGCTCGCTCTGAAGCCCAGGGAAAAAGTCTACTATTTTACCAATCTTGTCCCAGTGGCATCACCCAACAGTGGCCAATGCATTTTTTCTGGACGGTCATGGCTGATCCTGACGCCCTGCAATATAAAGTGGCAGCACTGGCCACCACTTCTGTTTCCAGGCACGATTTCAAAAATGGTGCTGGGGGGAGCGGACCCTACCCTCCACGGTGGTTTCCAGAACAGGGAGGGGAGGTGTGCCTACTGCAGGCTGCTGATGCAACTCTGTGTGCAGCTGACCAGCAAAGCCATGCCCTCCTCCGGTGTAGGGCAAGTGACACAGACAGATGTTGCCATGCCTTGGTCTGAGTACCCCATTAGTGACAGCACCCCTGCACAGATTGTGGATGGAGATAGTTTGCATAAACCCCTAGCTTTCACAAGCAACCTGGCTGTAGATAACTGGTGCAAACCCACCAGACTACCCAGTGCTAACTGCGGCAAGTGTCCTCATTGTACTCATCTTGCATCAGGGTGCAGTGGCCGAGGTCCGTGTACCCCACTGAGCCTTGAAACAGGGGTAATCATGCTGGTGGCAGCTGTGACAAATCTAGTGAATGCCTTAGTGGCAAGTGGCACTGTCTCTGTCAGCACTTGTGCTGAAGCAACCAGTGCTGAGGTGATCTAATTAGCAGCAGCTAGAAGAAAAGGCAAGGACTGGAGACATAATGAAGGACTTAGCCCAGAGGAGGATGATGCTGCTGAAGTAGATGTGGGAGCAAGTGCTCAACCACCCCTACATCAGCCAGTGAGTGTACAATCACCCTCGGTTAGGACAAATGCTTCATCAGCTGGTGCAGCTCAGCCAGCTGATGCTGCAGTGCAGCTGCCTATCCCTGCACAACCCGCTGGACCTGGTGCACTGCCACCAGATGGTGCTACGGCCTCGTTAGCTCCTTCAGTTTCTGCAGCTCCTGCTCCAGTGCCTGCTAATGTCCCTATTCCAATTTCTGCTTCGCAGCCAGTGGTGGCTCCACTGCCTACCCCTGTTCGTGTTGATCGCTGGTTTCAGCTCCCGTTCCTGCTCCTGTGGCCCCAGCTCAGCCACCAGCTCTTGTTCCTGTGGCTCCAGCTTCACAGCTAGCCCCTGCTCCTTCAGTAAGGCAGCCCTTGACCAGGAAGGAACTGAGGCAGGTTTGCCAGGACCATATCCACAGAGACAGGGAATTGCTCATATCCTGGCTCACACGAAATTGGGACTATGGAGTGTGCAATCTCATCCTTGAGGATGACGAAGCACAACAGTTAGGATCCCTAGCAAGGGATACAGGCATTGATAATGGTATAGGAAGACAGGGAGGACTGATAGAAGACTGATTCCCTTATAAGAATGATTTGATCTGGACCCCCCCAAATGGTGGAATATTGAACAGGGTGTTACATATTGGTGCAAGGTGGCAGTGACAGAAATGCTCTATGGAGAGGCTGACAGATGATCCTGATGAGGTGCGTGTAACCTGGCCTCTTCTGAAAAAGTTGAATCAACTTGCACCCTCAAGTTATGCCTCTACCTTGGGAAATATACTTATGGGAACAGAGGGAAGGAGGAATCTTCCCACTGTTAGAGATTTTTCTAACCAGATGAGACAGCTGGCAGACATCCTGAATAAGGATGCGATGGTCTCAGATATTGAGTCTGTGAGGAACGGCATAAACTTGAAAGAAAAGCTAAATCCACCTCCTCCCCCTAATTCAGCACAGATCTCAGATATCAACAAATTTTTCTAAAAGGTCATCTCGGGCTAGGTGAGGGCAGCCACAGAGAAACATGCAGGGTGGCAACACCAGAAACAAAAAAGGATGGCTGCCACCACTGCAAACACATTTATCCAGGGCAATCTTGCTAGCCCAACAGATGGAACCACCAATGGTGGTAGCACCATTAAAAGCAGTGTCAGTAGCAGTAATTTCATTCTTAATGGTGCTGCCAGTGGAAACACCATCAGTGCAAACACTCAAACATAGATATATCCTGCCTCCAGCCAGATGGAGGAGGTAACTAAGGTAACAGAGTTCATTGGGATGTGTTTGTACCATGGTCTGGCACAAAAAGACATGGGAATACAGAGCTCTTGAAGATACCAGAGCTCAGGCTACCTTTTATTCTCCCTTGAATTACATAGGGGTGGAATTTATAACCACAACAGTTGGGTCTCAAGTTGACTATGTTGCAGGCCTGAGATAAGCCTACGTACTCCTGATGGCTTGGCAGATTGAAGAGATGGGACCCATCTGCAACAGAGGGATCTTCACTCCTGTGCGCTTTGGAAGTTGACAAGCTCTCAACTCAATTGCTCCAAGGGTGGAAGAAGTCACTGACTGCTTCTATTTTGAGTACTCCCTGGGGTGGAAACACACACCACTCAGACTGGTTATGAACTGGTCCACATTACACCAGAACAGAACTCCCAATAGCCTCTGCACTCAGCAGTGGTATCTGTGCATTTTGTCATTTAGTGGTAGGGCACTTGCTTGTCATGCAGGAAAGCCCAGGTTCAATTCCTGTCTGGTGCACACACTGCAAAGCAATCCAATCTCACTTTGAGTGAGAACGGACAGGAACTGATCCGTGACATCCATTGTTTGATATTGATTGTTGCTACTTAGCATAATGCAAATCTAGATAGAGTTCCTCTTGTCTAATGCAGAACTCACTAGGAAAACCATATGGTTTTCTCCTTTCTTTGGGTGCTTTCTGCCAGTGTTCTCAGTCACATTCGTTGGGTAATATAAAAACCCATCACTATATATGGTGAAATCCAGTGTGTTCCACAGAAGAATTTAATCTTAGCTGAAAGGGTTTAGGTTCACATGTATGTTGTTATGAGTTTTTTCAGGTAACTGATGGTGTCCATAAAAATAAAATAAGAACTCACCACACATGAACAAGAACCCTGCAAAGCCTGAAGAGTCCAATTTCATCTAATCTGATGAGAATATTGTTTTGTGATCCTAAATGTAAGACTCTTTTGAAGAACACGAGATGAAGAATAGTCTATTGCATACCATCTGAAGGGATTATGTCTTGTTCAATTATATGCCTGATGCAGGAAATGGAATAAAGAGGTGGGAAGTGGTAGTTTGAGGGGTCCCAGATTCCCTTTAAACAAAACCATAGGCACCCCAGGAGGATGGACCTGCTCATCCCAGGATTTTGTAGTATTGTTTTTCTATTCCTCCTCCAAAATCAGAGCTTAAAAGATAGTGCTTGACTGCACTTCTCTCCCTTCCTTGCCTGCCCTTCTCCAAGCAGTGCACACTCCTATGGTTCAAGTGGGAGTTGGCAGGACAATCAGGACTTGTAGGCCCAGCTCAGGGGGAGGCTTTGGTCTACCTTACACTCTGACTTGGGGATAGAAGCCCAGTTTGGGCCTAGTGGATTTTATACTAATTCTACCTGATTGCCATATATATATATATATATATATGCACACCCTTATAAACAGAATTATCTCTCTAAACTTCCATAGTGTCCTCATTCTTAATCCTGAAAAGGAGCAAGAGTTGATTCTGATCTCCAGAACGGGGTATGCTCATGGCCCAAACTGGAACAAATAGTTTTAAAGGGACCTATAATAAAAATAAAGTAAGCATTGTTGGTGCCACAGGGATAGAAACTCTAAGCCATTTTTACAGCCTATGGAATTATATCCTGAATGTAAAAGCAAATACTAAGTAAACCAAGTCAGAACTATAAAGCAAAGCCAAGATCTACAGACCATTCCTCAGACCTACAGACCATCTCTCAGACCTACACAAGACAAGACCAAACAGGAACACGCAAATGCCTCCAAGAAGATCAGTTGCTCAGTCCTGGTGAGAAGCCTTGAGCCACAGGAGGATCTGCAACATCCTTGCTGGTCTTGTAGGTGATATCTTATGGCCATCGGCTATCAAAAGGAGGGGGTCTGTATGCCTACAGTCCACAGGCTGTGTAGTCATCCTGATACAGAGGTTTGTGAACCTCGCTTTGGTTGGGACTTTCCTTGAGAAAACTTCATGTGAGCTCTATACCTGTAACAGCATGGCTTGGCTGCTGTAGGCACAGCAACTGGTTCCTAAATCTGGAGAAAAACAGAGAAGATAGCAGGACCTCAGCTGCAGAGCAGTACTGGCAGCCCTGGAGCTGTGATTCATTATTTCCACCCTTCTGTTTAGCCTTTTTTTTTTTTTTTTTAAACACTGTTAACTCCCTCAGCAACTTGAAGGAGCACTTGTATTTCCTCATAACCCTCAGCACCACCAGTTGCAGAGAAGCCTGAATTAAAGCACAAAACGCAACCTGTCCAGAAACCATAAATGCCATCAGTTTTGAACTAATCCTATTCTGGTAAAAAAAGTCCATGCATTCAACATAAATAAACATCAATAAAAAACAATAGACAAAAGAGATTTGCCGTAGTTTTTAATAAAAACAGCTATATGTGCATGAAAATAAAAAGTTTCTTGACCTAATAGATGAGGCCAAATTATGCTGTGGGGAAGAAATACTGAAAATCATTAGCATCTCTCTGTCCTTGCCTCAGTCTTCAGCAATCATCTCCTCGCAAGTGTATAGCAGACATGAAAAAATAATGTAACCTGAACTCAATATTGTGTTAAGGACTTGACCACACTCCATGATAGCTGGTGACTTTGCACTACTACACCAAAGAAAGAGCATGACTGACAACCAAAAACTTTCAATTAAGCCAAGATTCCCAATATGGAAACTTCTCAAGCACAGAAAACTTCCCTTTAAACTATAACTGAGCATGATGAAAGAGAAATCATTTCAGAAGCCTTCTCCTGAAGCCAACTGCTCCCAAGTGATATCTAACAGCAGAGACAGACCTTGAAGTTCAGCCTACTGACACTAAGTACCTTATAACAAGGAACTGTCTGCCTCAGAGTTGGCCTTTTCAGATATTACATTTTTGTTCTATTTTTCTTGTAATTTACCAATTTCTCAGTTTTTAGGCTTTTTTTTTCTCACATTGTGAGTTCCCTCAGCAACTGTAAGCAGCAGACAGTTACATTCCCTCCCAACCCTCAGCGCCACCAGCTTCAGAGAATCCTAAAATAAATGTTTGCTCCAGAAGAGATATCAGAATATTCACATGAATTGCCTAATTCCCCCCACAGGCCACAAACAGAGTCCCAGACTCTGGTAAGAAACAGAGTCTGCTTCCCAGACTCTGGTAAGAAAGCACCTAGGTTCACGACATGGGCATGGGCAAAAACCTAGTCAGGAAAGTGAGAATGCAGATGACAGTAAGCTGTAGCAGCATCCCAGGCTGTTGCAAGGGAAAAATCAGGTTCCTGCAGGAATGACTTCAAATATTACATGCAACATCAAAAGCAGAGTTTTTTACGTATGTATTGCAGCAAGTTCACAGAAGTGTGTTTTTCTCTTCCTGGACAATATGTGGATGTCTACATCACATCAGCAACGGCAAGACCTAAGGGTGGCACTTACCAACCAGTCTCTCACGAAATCCACAACTTCAGTTGTATCTCAGCACAGGCCAAACAACATCCCCACATAAAGGCTATGCAGCCATCATTTTAAAACCACAGTGCTGACCAAAAGTGTGGGGATGACCTACCCATGCCTCTCATTTGCTTTGTCTTTGTCTACATGGTTCTGCAATAAAACAGTCAGAAGGTAAAAAAAAAATTTAAAAATCACAGGTTTGTTAATTCGCAGATGGAACTCACTGCAGGAACAGTGATGCTTGCACATGGGACAGAGCAGCAACAAGTGGGGAAGCACATGTACAGGCATGGCTCAGAGCACAGTGACTGCACCCATAGCCTGGATCACGCTACTAGGAAATGAGGATAAGGCTGCATCTGTCAGCTTGCTCATAATCCCTTGCTCAGCCACTTCACTGAGAGGACTGGGCACTTGCCTCTCTCCATTCTGGGTTCATAGCCCTAAACCTTCCTAGGAAAGAGGTAAAGCCTTCTAAAATGCTGTCAGAGATGGAGATGCTGTCTTCCTCCTCTCCAGTAACTCACTAGTCAAACCACGTGTTCAAGATATTTTCCCATGTTAATGACAAAAAAAATGCATAGGCAGCTGAACAAGAGCCTAAAAACCTCCTGCTAGTGTTCTGACAAGACTCTCTTGGGCCCAGCTGCTTTATAATTTCCTCACAGTGGAAATTATAAAGTGTGCACAGTGGCACAGCCTGAATAGGGGGAGGAAAGGGCACACACCACTACACAGCTCAGGCAATGTCTTTGGTAGGGTTAACAAAGCCTTATTATGTGACTCACTGAAGAACTTGGTGGATCCAAACGAAAAGTTTGCCTGTGACAAGGACTAGGCAATCCAGGATATTTCCTGGGAAAGAATATGAGAAATGAGGAAAACAGTAGACAAACATCAGCTCCACAGAAATAAAAAAGTGCCACCAAGGCCAGATGCCAGCTGACTTTGATACTAGAATTCAGAGGAAAGTGCAAATCTCCAGTGACTTTTGTAAGTTTTGTGGGTTTGGGGCTTTAGGGTTTTTTTTAACAATAGCCAGAATTTTCGGTTCTGCTACCTTGTTCCCACTTAGATCTCTTCCATATCTTGAACCTCACAGACTTCTCTAGCTACACCCTACTTCCTGCCCAAAACCCTTGTCCTCTGATTACTTGTGCAGTCTCATTCTCCCCCTTGCTAGCCGTGGTCACTGCTACCATGCACTTGTGTACCAGGTCTGCTTGGGAGGGAGTTTGTTTTCTTCACAGCAGCCTGTATGGTGCTGCATTTTAGATCTGTGACCAAAATGGTGTCAGTAACACACCAATGTGTACTGCTGAGCAGTGCTTCAACAGCATCAAGACCCTCTCTCTTCCCAGTCCTAGGAGTAGGCTGAGGACAGGCAGCAGATTGGGAAGGGGACACAACCCTGACAACTGAACTGAACTCAAAGAAATGTTCCCTACCATATGTCCTGCTTGAGTAGCCATTGCTCAAAGAAGTCCCCTGGTGAGAAGGGATAGGTTATTGCGTTTGCCTTCATTTTTTCCTTCCCTTCATTTCACCCCATTCACTTACTAAATTGTCTTTATCTTGACCCATGAGTTCCTCTTGCCTTTATTCTCCCAATCCTCTACCCCATCCTTCTGAGGAGTGCGTGAACGACTAGGTTGGGCTTCACAGCTTCTTTCCAGATCTCTATCCACCTCTGACTCTCCCATGAGCCAGAATGATCTGGTTCACAACAATTTACCTGAAATCCTGGTGTCTTTGGTTTTGAATTAAGGACAGAATATGTCCAATCAAAAAATTCTACAGCTCAAGCTTGTTTCTTCAGAGATCCAAAATGTAAGTACTGAGCTCAGTGTGGTGCACATCTCGACATGGATCCCTGGCAAATTTTCTTAAGCTTTATTTTCTTTTTAGCAAAAAAGCAACCCTGATGAAATGTCTCCTAATGAGCTTCATATTAAAAAATATCCACTGGGCTATAATTCCAAGTAGGAAAAGAGATTCCTCTCTTTGAATCTAAGTATGCAGGCACTTATTTTTATGGCACTATCTTGATTTGTCAAAGCACTGCTTTAGAAGTAAAGTTCTAGATAAGTCTGTTCATTTTATACTATACAAACATAAACAAAAATAGTCCAACTCAGTTTGGTCATACACCAGGACAAAGGTATCACACTAAACTAGCAGCAAAACTTTTCACAAAAATAGCAAAGCATCTCTGCCTTTCAAGTACCATGGCAGAGTGGCTAACACGTTGATCACTCACACCTCTCATACTTGATTATATACTTGATTATATTGCAGCCTTTTAACAGCAAGAGGGCACTGGTCATTTAACAGCCAAGATACACACAACATTTGCAAACATCACCTATTTACAACTCCCACCATCACCCCAGCTCAAGTAGAAAGTTTTTACTTTTGCTAAGGAAACTAGATGCACTTTGTCATGATGCTTCTTACTGCCTGTTTAGCACAAACTTGAATTTATCTCCATCATTCCTAGCACTTGGACAGTAACACAGCCTTACAACGTAAGGATTTTAACGTTTCGTAGCCCTTCTACCTTCTGGGCCTCATGCTCCAGAAATTACCTCTGATGATTACCTGATCAGTAAATTATCCAGTCACTGTTACTCTGATCATTTATTTAAACTACCTTACTGTAAAAGACTATGGAAGTGAAGGTATTCTCTAGAAGGCAAAGAAAGAGTGGTCCCTGCCTTTACAAGAATCTTTCTTACATGCTGTTCTACAGCAAGGAAACTTCATCTGTGCTGCAGAAGTCCACAAACAGAGCACTCTTACATAGAATTCACTATACAGAGGAGAGGTTATTGCAAAACCACAGTTTCCAAATGTTATTTTTGCTGTGATGGCAACTGTACGTGGTACAGGTCCATTCCAAGGGACATCCAGGAAACTCCCAATGCAACAGAAAAGTCATCTAGAATCCTCCAAGTAGAGGAATTATAAGGAAATCTGTATTCAGCCAGTTGTAGTGCTTGGCCCATCTAAGAATACCAGATACTTGTGACATAATTTAAATCCTTCCACCTACTACTATTCAGTCCAGAAAATAAGTGTCCAGAGACTGCCCACCTTTGCCTCTCAGGGCCCACCAGGTTTCATTTGGAGTGCAACAGAAGTGCCACTGCCTTAAAATCACTCAGCTGCATTTGGGCAGCAAAGAGACAATCAAAAGACAAAGGCCCTCCAGCTTCATTCCACAGCTGGGTGAGCTGGGAGTGACAATGCTGTAAAGCATAGCGATGCCACAACTGGACTGAACCTGGTATCACCCCATTAGCCTTATGACTGTAGGGCAGGAGAGACTCCCCCAGAGTCCATTCCTTCCAGTGGATTCTTAGTCAGAAGCAACCAGAGATGAGGTTAGGGATCCGTCACAGGTCTTTCTAAAAGAGAAGAAACATTCTGGAGGGCTCCGTGGCAATTGGAATAGGGCTGAGGCGGGGAGAAAAAAAAAGGACACGTGGAATAGGGCTGAGCGGAGAAAAGTCTTCCCTAATCTTTTCCTTCCTCGGACAGGTCCCATATGCACATGGAGCAAACGCCCACTGGCAGCTCCTTCAACCATCTCCTCCTCATGGGTCAGCGCTTGGGGGCAGTGGGGTGTCAGCAAGGTCTCCTCAGAAAGTCACGCCAAGCCTGCCCTTCCCTTCACGGTCCCCACTGGGGTTCTCTCCGTCTAACCCGTTCTACCCTTCCTGCCCCGTTTTTTTTTAAAAACGCGGGTGTAACACTTCCTGCCTGAAGGACATCCAGGAAACTCCTAATGCAAGAGAAAAAGTCACCTAGAAATCCTCAAAGTAGAAGAAGGGTTTAAAAGTTTGTATTCGTCCAATTATGCTGCTTGGCCCATCTAGCACTAGCAGCTACTTTTGACATAACTTATATCCTTCTACTAAATGCCAAAGGAAGGATCTGTCAGCTTCTACCTACCGCTCCTAGCCTGACACTAATTGCCACAGCCATGGGGACGGCCACGCCCGGGGAGACGCAGCAGCAGGGATGGGATCCCCCGCAGCTGCGAAAGCCGAACCGCCATTGTCATGCCGCTGCCCAACCATGGAGGCAGCAGCAGCCAGCCGGGCCCCCTCGAACGGGACTGTGAGAGCTGTCCTCCTTCCCGCCACGACCGCTCCCTCGGCCTCGGCACCGCGCAGGGAAGCCAGGCGGCAGGGAGGGTAGAAAAGCAGAAGGCTCGGGACGGGTTGCCGCCGCCACTTTCGCCCGCATTCGACTTACCCAGGAAAGTCACAAAGAGCGGGAGAGGCCTCAGCCAGGTCAGCGACTTCATAGCTGCTCATCTAAGTGAATGAGACCGAAACTCCAACTGCGACTGCCGCCCCGGCGCGCTTCCGCCGGCGCTGGGGGCCGGAAGCAGGGCAGGACAGGACAGGGCGGGGCGGGACGGGGCGGGGCGGCGGGAGGGGAGCTGCGAGTGGGGCGGGGTAGCGAACCGGGATTGCTGGGTCTCCTCAAAAGGCCACACCCTTTCCGCAGCAGCTCCTGCCTCCTCCGACGTCGGCATATTCCCCGCTCCGGCCTTTAGGGTCTTACCCGGCTCTCCCCTCTCTGCCCCGTTCTTTTTTTAAAAAGCGGCTGCAGGACGCCTCAGGGACACTCAGGAAACTCCCAATGCAACAGAAAAAGTCACCTAGAAATCCCCAAAGTAGAGGAATGATAAGGAAGTTTGTATGCAGCCAGTTATGCTGCTTGGCCCATCTAGCAATAGCAGGTATTTATTATATAAATCCTTCTTCTACCATTCAGGCCAGAAAATAAGTGCCCACAGACAGCCCGCTCTTAACCTGATGCTGAGAACCACATGCGTGGGGCTGGCCACGCCCGGGGAGGTGCATGGGCAGCTCCCCTAGGTCAGGATGGGAACCACCACAGCTGCCAAAGCTGAACCACCACTACTGTGCTCTCGCTTCGCACTCCCGGAGGCATCAGCAGCAGCCAGCTAGGCCACCTGGGAAGGGATGATGAGAGTTGCCCCCCTTCCGTCCATTACCGCTCCCATCACCCCGCTACTGCTCAGGGAAGCCAGGCAGCAGGGAGGGTAGAAAAGCAGACTGCTTGGGGAAGGCAGTCGCCGCTGCTGCCCCCCTCAACTAGAATCACAGAATGGTTTAGGTTGGAAGAGACCTCAAAGAT
>VWZI01005106.1:0-27704 GCA_013396835.1 Psilopogon haemacephalus
GTGATCACCAACTGGCCGGAAGGCACAGGCTGTACAAAACCCTCAGAGGAGAAAACCATTCATGCTAAAGAAGCTCCTCCCTATGGTGATCTTTGTGACCAGGAATAGAACTACGCTTTGTTCACAGATGGTTCCTGTCATCTTTTTGGGAAGCTTCATTCCTTAACTTACAGTCTACTGAGTCCTACCCTTGGTTATTCCAAAGTGGGGGGGGGGGGCAGATAACTGCCAAACCACCACATGTATGTACAGTTTTCTTATTTATAACTAAGATTCTGGCCTCAGATAAATACTTTAATTGGTCCAAAATCTCCTCTCCTCAAAATCAATGCTTCTATTAAAATACCTGTTATTTATCTGCTAAACAAAGAAACACAAACAGAGATGAGCTCTTACTGGATAATCATGTACTTCACATAATTTCAAAGATTTATGACTCAATTTACACTGTTTAAAACAAAATAAAAACTAAGAGATATACTTTACCCCACGACTAATCTGCAAGTCACTGGCCTTCAAAACTGTACTCATCATGGGCTTGCTTGCATCTGACTATGCTTAGAGCAGGGCATAAAATAATTCACATATTACCCAGAAACATGCAGAACTTAAAATTTAATTTTGTCATGGCAGACAGATGTTCCCAATCTTTTGCTATGACAAATAAATATGGTTCCTGTGGAAAAATAATATTGGTTGGAGTAACACTTGCCATACTTTAAATGACAGTCAATCTTTTGTGTGTTATCCTGCCTGTGATTTTTAGAAAATTGTCTAAAAACTTCAGGTAACTGATCTGTTTTTTCCCCCTCTATTTTAAAATTGTCATCCTTAAAATATGTGAAGGATTCTTACTGAGAGAAAACAGTAGCTGAAAATGTAAATTCATGGAATACCAACATTTTCAAAATGAATTGTTGACATCAGGTTCTAAATATAGATTAATCACAGAATCACATAATCACAGAATGTCAGGGGCTGGAAGGAACCTCAAAAGCTCATCCAGTCCAACCCCCCTGCCAGTGCAGGATCACCTAGACCAGATCATGCATCCAGGTGCATTTTGAGTATCTCCAGAGACTGAGATGCCACAACTCCCCTGGGCAGCCTGTTCCCATGTTCTGTCACCCTCACAGGTAAAAAATTCCTCCTCATGTTTAAATGAAACTTCCTATGCCTCAACATCCACCCATTGCCCCTTGTCCGGTTGTTGGGCTTCACCAGGCAGAGCCTGGCTCCATCCTCGTGGCACGCACTCTGCACATATTGATAAATGTTGATGAGGTCTAAGTACCTAATCTGGTGAATAAACATGGATTTAGGTGTAGGAGTTAGACCTCAGATATTCAGAAGGAAAAAATCTAGTTATAACCTTCAGATGTGGAGTATTTAATAGTAACAAATATTAAAAGTTACAGGCATGCCAATTTTAACAACTTCAATTTATTTCTAGGAATGATTAGGATTTTTTTCACATTAAGGTACACATTTTAAGTCAGTTAGCTTACCTTACTTTTATTTTTGTTTTAGCAGCTTTTACAGCAGATGAGCAGTGAATCCACTACAGGAAAATGTCTTTAAAGTATCATGTGCTTTTATAAGAACAGTCTCACCATGATATGCTGCTCAGTGCTTCAGTAGCCTAGGGCAATTTAATTATGGCAGGCTTCATCTTAATTCCTATCCTTTTCTCCTTTCCCTCTTTTTACATATCTACCACAATCCATTTGGATTAGCAAAAAGATTACAAAATGTTTACAAGACTGTACAAGATGAGTACACCTTTCCTAATCTGAAATGGGTCTCATTTGAGATTGAACTCATTGTAATGTTTGCACAGGAGGGACTGGAATTTGCCATCCAGAGCTTTGTAAATAATCTGCTGAAGAAATTCTTAAACTTTTAAAGTGCTTTATGTTATCAATAGACACAAGAAACAATGTCACTTTATACAGATCAAACATAGCTACATTTTTTAGCGAAACTGCTTAGAGCAGCAAAAAAATGGAAAAAAACCCAGAGAAAGTAGGCAGAATCCATGAAAGCTGTACTGCTGAACACTGCAGAAGGCTCCTTCAAATAAATATTTCAAACCTCTATATGAATATTTTAAGCATGACAACTACACATAAACACAGAGCCAAAGTGCTCAAATCCAGTCAAGAAAGACTATTAAGTCATCAACCTGCACCTGACAGGATCCACTGAATATGGCAACAGTGAGAAGTCAGGAGACAGTTGGAATCATTTCAAGACTGCTAATTTAACTTGTCTTAAAAACCAACCAATGCTCAATGTGTCATCATCAGTGTCATCTCATTGCAGTCTGAAAAGCCTTCGACCTAAAGCAAAAAGGTCCCCAAGTGCCACCCTTCTTGTCTACTGGTTGAAAATCTAATTGGTTCTGCTGACAGGCCTGGGAATTGGTAGGAAGGCTGTTCAGTTAATCTCCAAGGGCCAGCAAAGAGCTCAGTATCCATCTCTGAGCTTTGCTCCCTGGCTGTCGTAAAATGACTCTGATGGTAGTGCAAGCTCTTATGCTTCAGCTGTCTTGTGACTTCTGTTAAGTCAAATTCAATAAAGTTTGTCACTCAATAATCTGAGAGCTACCCAACAAAACCTCTTTGATCAATAGCAGCTTGCCTGCTTGCACTGAAGAAGGTGACCTATTAAAGATTAAAAACACACCTGCTGCTTGCAGCACAGAACATCTCTTTCCACTTTTAAATAAAAATTCATCCATTAAAATTAGTTCAACTATATATAAATATTACATGCCAGAAAGGTAAAATAAGATTAAAAGAAACATTTTTAGCTATAGTATGGTGCTTTTGTTAAACTTAAATTTGAGTCATTGCTTTTCTTGTAATGAGAAAGGCCTTTCACCACCTACGTGTAACTTTAAGTCTTCTCTTCATGCTCTACTGGATTTTTACTTTTTCTGCATACAGCTCTGCTTCAGTGATAGTCAAGTAATGCAATTTTTTTCTACCTGTTTTTCTATCCCAGAACACAAATATTCATGTTACTAGGAAATGCAATATAAATTTTAAGGATAAACATCTTCCCCACTGTTTGAGTAATGTTCTTGAACTCAATTCACTTTATCACAGGCCATGACCAAGAAGTGCTCTGCAACGTCCACAAATGCAAACTATGCGTTGCGTGAAGACACACAAGTGCACTTTTATTTGTATGTTCATTTTAAAAAGTTCACATGTTCTGCACTTGTACTGCAAATACCTTAAATAAAAATGTATACAATTAGAAACATTTGACAACTACACATTTTGATAAATAGCCTTTTTGTTTATTCTATAGGGAGTACTGCAGCTAAAAAGAGATAGCCCTGTTGCTCTCCAAACTGTACAGAACTTTCAGATTAGGTCATCTGGAATCAGATGCTTTTCTGTTAGATTGATGCGTAATGATCAAGTATCATTTGAGATATCTCACCTAGATGTTTCACAAAAAACAGGAGAAGAACATCAGTAAACAAAGCATGTAATTAAAGGCTGTAGTACTCATTCATTAATTCCATGCATAATGATATATCACATGTAAGTGAATCTGAATGATTGAACCATCAGTGTCAGTTTAGGACAACTTATCGATTTCCCAGAAAATCAGAGAGCCCTGCAAAGCAGTAAATTCAAGATGTGTGAGGCAAGCTGTACATCTTTGGACTGCCACAGTTTGTTTAAGCTAGCATCGTCCACACATCCATTTAAAGAAGTAAAAAAAAAAAAAGCTGCTAGAGGGTGACATTTTATTCAAAGCAGTAAGGAAATATGGATCTGTATCCTCAATTAAAATTATATAAATGAATGATCCTAGATTATCTGAATTATTAAAAAAAAAACAACAAACAAACCAAGACTGCAATTCTAAGAGAGGTTTGGATGGGGTCTGCACTGGCACTAGTTATTACTTCTTCAGAAAGTAAAATACTAGTCCATGGATACTGAGGCTAGACAAATATAAAAAAAGAATCACATGTTAGGTAAAGCTACCTCAGTATCTGATAAGTCTGAATTTATTTACACTATCAGACACCAAGCAATTGCCTTAAATAAATTAAATAAATCCCTTGTTGGGAACATCTGAGAGATGCAGTAATCACAGAATCACAGAAACATCCAGGTGGGAAAATCCCCTCAAGTTCACCAAGTCCTACCTGTAACCCTACTCTACAAGATTCACCTTAAACCATATCCCTAAGCACCGTATCCAAACGACCCTTAAACACAGCCAGGGTTGGTGACTCAACCACCTCCCTGGGCAGCTCATTCCAGTGCCTGACCACTCTCTCTGTGAAAAACTTTTTCCTAATGTCTAATTTAAACCTACCCAGCCTCAGCTTGAGGCCATTCCTCCTTGTTCTGTCTCAAAGTACCTGTGAGAAGAGACCAGCAGCAGCCTCTCCACGATGTCGTTTCAGGTAGCTGTAGACAGCAATGAGGTCTCCCCTCAGCCGGCTCTTTTTCAAACTAACCAGCCTCAGCTCCCTTAGTCACTCCAAGATTTATTTTCCAGGCCCTTCCCCAGCTTTGTTGCCTTTCTCTGGACCCACTCCAACTCCCTCCACATCTCTCCTGTATTGTGGTGACCAAAACTGAACACAATACTCGAGGTGTGGACTCACCAAAGCTGAGTACAAGGGGACAATCACCACTCTACTCCTGCTGGATACAGCATTTTTAATCCAAGCCAGGATGCCACTGGCCTTCTTGGCTGCCTGGGCACACTGCTGGCTCATATTCAGCTGCCTGCCTATTACAATCCCCAGGTCCCTTTCTGCCAGTGGCTTTCCAGCCACACTGCCCCAGGCCTGTAGCACTGCTTGGGGTTGTTGTGACCCAAGTGCAGGACCTGGCATTTGGCCTTGTTGAAACTCATTCCATGAATGTTGGCCCGTTGATCTAGCCTATCCAAGTCCCTCTGAAGAGCCCCTCTACCCTCATTCAAATCAATGACTATCCTTAGAGAGTAAAGCAATTCTGCAGGTTTGCAAGATTTGTCTTCTCCTTTCTCCTGGAGTGTCCCAGCAAGTAGGTATCACACCATACGGTGCTGTGCTGTCAGTTAAGACACTTTTTCTCCAATAATGCTACACGCTCTGAACTGCCAGGCTTGCCTTTCCAGAAACACTGAATGCACTCTAACTAGGACAATGTCTGCAGTGCAGGTAGAGGATGACCATACAACTACGACCCAACAAAACATCAGCTCAATAGACTAAATTTTTTTTGATCAGCAAACAAAATCCCCAAAACAAAGGCATAAAGGCGACAACCAACACAATCTCTTCATTTCAGTTGTAAAGCCTTTTGCAGAATAAAACCTTTGTTTAGAGATATTTTCAATATCTTGTTAAAAGTTTTACAGGAGTTGAACTATTATTATTCACAATAAAATATATGCATTGTCTACAGAATGCCCAACCACTCACCCCATCCCCCTATATTTATTAAACTCTAACAAGAGCTGCACAGAAAGATCAATAACTCCTGATAGTTGCACAACAGTTGAGTAGAGGTACAGTCAACTGGAGTTATTCTGCCAGACTTCGAGCAGGAGACAGCAGAGCATTTAATCAACTTTTCCAACTACCCAAAACAGTCCGCATTCTGCATAAAATGTCACTTTTATTCAAAGAAATTATCTTAGAGAAAAGGAGTAAGAAGCATATGAAGACTGATACGGGAAATTACAAAATATTTGTGTCACTGCTCTTGTTGCAGTGAGGTTTTACATCCATCTATCTGTTTCTAGCAGTCAGAAGGCGCCACCTTGACTCCTGTTGTGCTGGGTTAGAGCAGATCCCTCCCCCAGTAAAATAAATTCACTACAACTCAGAATTTTGGAAAGTTGGAGAAAAAAAGAAAATTGTATTTTTGTACAATTTAAACTAAATATAATAGTATGTAAAGGGTTAAGCCCTCCTGGGGGGCTTACCTGAACTGGATCCTGACTCCTCCCTTGGGGTGGTCTGACCTGCCCCCCGGTGTCATTTAGCCCCTCCCACTTCCTGCTGAGACCCTCTATAAAGGGGGAGATGAACTTTCTGTTTCTCTCTCTTGGTTCCTGTTCCCTCACCAGCCAGTGTCTTGCTTTTCCTGCTGCTATTTACCACATGCTCTCCGGCAAACACATGGGGAGAGCAACCATATTTGAAACTCTAACTCACTGCATTTCACCATCATCTTGCATCTATCTGCATCTACCACCAATTTTCACTTCAATACTTGGATTCAACTTCCACCCACTCCCATCTACAGGTTGCATACCAGTATTTTGTTTTTCCTTCCCCATATCCTCTGTAATTCCCCTTACCTAAAATACCTTCTATTTATTGTAAAAGTTTATTTTTCACTTCCAAATCAAATTAAGTCTATTTATTGAGCTTTTGAGCTTGAGGTGGAGGTCGGGGGTGGGGAGTAGCTTAAACTAATACATAGTATAAGAAGAATAAACTACTACGGAAATGTAACAGCCTTAAGGAAGATGGGGCAGTGGTCAAATGGCAGCAAAGCAGAAGAAGACAAAACAGCAGTGGGGGAAGATAGCAGCAGGCACAGCAGAAGCAGCAAGGGGCAGATACAAGTTGTACTTCCAGACATAAGCTTTTGATACTCCAGTGAAATTATATTAACTTATCCATTGTTGCCATGTTCACCTCTCCATTCAGAGACTCCAATACTCTTCCACTTCTAAGTTTCTCTGCTTCATTTTTTTTTAATGTCTGAGCTAGAAATCTAGCTCAAATGGCTACACCTGTCTTTGAGAAACTATTGATATTTATAATCTAAACACATACCATTTTCTGCTATAACACATACCATTTTCATGCTGTTAATTACTTAGTGTTTCTTTTCCATGTTGGAAAGCCTGAATTGTACTAAGTACATACCACAACACTGGAAATAACACTGGAAATTTTATCTCTGCCCTGGAGACTCATCAAGTGCCTGTGGTCACTAATGTCCACAGAGAACCTCTGAAGAGGTTCGATGGTGTTTAACTATTGATGAAGAAATCTATAGTAAGAAAATGGAATGATAAGGTAGCTGATATAGCGATTTGGGAATTACCTGACCTCCCCTCACCCCTCCCCACCTCTTCCAGTTAGGAATTCACCCAGACTAAACTCAGTCAACTGGAAGTTAAGGAATGAAGCTTTATATTTATAGCTTAGCACAATTTACACACACACATATATATATATTATATATATATATATACACACAATGTACAAATATTTACAGCTATATACAAATTAAAAGTAATACAGAAACACAAAATCCCTCCTGAAACAGTCAACTGCCCAGAAGGCTCCCAAACCAACCTCTCCTCCCCCTGTCTTCTTTCCCTCCCCTCAGAAATAACCAGATAACCCTCCACATAGTTCATGTGATAAATCTGTAGAGGTCTGAGGTCTTCTCACAGCCAAGGATTTAATTTCTCTCAGTAAAATATTCCAATCAGCCTCAACCCAGCACAGTATAATTTTTGAACAGTGGATGGTATGAGCAGCTGCATGATATATGATAGTTGGTAAATTATATTAATGCTCTACTGCACAACAAATAACTGTTATTCATAAAGTATCTACCTGCAGCCTAATTTGCAAAGTTGCTTGGTACTTGTAGCTAAATAAGAGGAAGCTAGACAAAGAACAAATAAAGTGTTGTGGACTGCTTACACGTGTTAACGTGGGCATTCAAAATACAGGCCGGCACTTTTCTCTGTGGCTTACCCCTCTTTTAATAATGTCATCTCACCTCACAGGGGCTTTGTGAAAATGAATTAATTACAGTTTATGAGGCATTCAGATGCTAATGATAGCTACAATCGAAAGAAAGCCTATGGAGAAATTAATAGTTTTGAATACAGTGTAATGACTGAATGTGAACACCACATGTGGGTCACATATTGGCCAATAAGAATAAAACAAAACACAAACAGCTGCTCATTCACTGTTCTGCTAGTATGTACACTGAATGAGAGAGGAGTCCTCTAGCAAAAAACACAATAGGTGTGTTGAGAAATTAAAATAGCACTCTAATAAATAAAACTGAAATGCTGAGAATATATCCAAGAAGCAGGCAGAATTGCCTCATTTCTCAGCTTTTAAACACTTTAAAACACTTGAATTCTTAAAAGAAGAGCAACTATAAAAAGGCAAATATAAAAACACTGAAAGACAATTTTTTGTTGTTGTTTCACAACCTAGACTACTCTGTAATCTGTTTTCCTTGCAACATGAAAATCCACACATTTAGTAAGTTTTGGGCTACTGAGTGGATTTCAGGCATTTGCTAGAAGCAGAGGAATGCTGACATGCAGGCACTCAAAGTTCTACTCAATGTTCTGAGAGGAGAGCAGCCCAGCAGCTGCCCTCTTGGGAAATCTCTTGTTTCCATCTCAGACTCTGATCCTCTTTACTACCTAGTATATAAATAGTTGGGTTTTGCTGCTTCCAATGTCTTGCTCAGACAATTAATTGAGCTTTTCTACCAGGGACTCAAACCCCACCTCCCTTTTCTAATTCAGGGCTTTGACCCTGAATTTTGGTTAATACACATTATTGGAGCCTTCCAAGAACCAGGTCCTTATTTGAGCAACTGGCCTTTCCACAAACAACTAGAGAAGATTTCCTTCACAGCACAGAAGCACTATGTGAAGGGTTAAGCCCCCCTGGCGCCCCCTGTCTTTTCCCAAGGAATGGTTTCACCCTTTTCCCAGGTTGCATGGTTAGACACTCCCACTTCCTGCTAGGATTTTGGGACTATAAGAGGGGGAACCCAGTCCCCCGCGGGTCTCTCTCTTCTCCCTTCTCCGCTTTCCCCTCGTGCCGGCAGGTCGAGCAGCTGCTCGCGCTCTGCGCTGCAGCACGTGTCTCCCTGCCGCCCTGTGTTAGAGCACCGTTATTGTCTGCTGAAACTGGGACTGAGACTTTTTCGCTATAGGACTCCTGCATCCTGCTTTCCAAAGCCAATCGAACTTCAGCTGCCTGCNTCCTTTTTACTTCCAAATCGTTTTGAATCTTTATTGGGCTTTTGGGCTCAGGGTGGGGGCAGCTAGCCTCAACCCAATACACACTACAACTCTTTAACAAAATTACTGTGGAACAATAATCCAAAACTACCTGACAGAGAAGAAGGGGAAGGGAGAGGAGATGAGAGGAATCACCATGTAGTGACATGTACCAGTGTGGTGGTTTAGCAGTTACCTACTCCTCCACTCTTTGAAATAACCCAGGCTAGGACTCAGAATGGCAGGAAGCTGATAAATGAAGGTTTACATTTACAGCAATGCACAATATACAAGCAGATATTTACAATGTATAACAGATATTTACAGATACATACAGTGAAAAGCTAATACAGAAACACCACAGCCATCCCAGAAATCAAAATCCCTAAGAGGTATTTCTAACCACCCCTACCACCTTTCCCCCCTTCCCCAATCTTATCTCACCATCTGTTGATGCAGCAGATAGGCAAAAGTAGATCAGCCGGAAGGGTTAGAAGTAGGAAAAGAAGTTAGTAGAATTATTAAGAATCAGCAAAAAAAGCCAGGGAAAAGGAGCCATGCAAGAAGCAGCCACAGCCCAGAGAGGTCTGAAACTGTCTCCCTTATCTATATTTGGCTTACAACTCTTAAAACACTTTTTTTCCTTTCTCAGTAGAGCTCTGAGTGGAGTAGCATCATTTGTTTTCCTCTCTCAGCCTATAGCCTAATTCCTAATCCCAATCCTCCAATTAGTTCAAACCAGCACAATCCACCCCTGTCTACTTCAGAGTTTACTGAGAATTATCTATCTAATCTAATACAATATTTACAATAATGAATACTTACAATCTCAGTTTGTTCCAGATGTATCTTGGATGTAGGTGATTCAAAAGCTCAGAAAACAGGAAACAGTTTGTCTCCTCACAGATGAGATGAGACCAGGAACTCCCAGATCACATTGGATTCGTATTCATGTACTGTAGATCTCTTGTGCTGGACACCAGGTGAAACCTAGAACAGAAAAATCCTAACACTCTGAATTTAACCTCTCTTAGCTAAGGTTAGATTTCTCTGTGGCATATGCTGGATTTCACCATTCTCCTGCATTACCCAGTATGTATGACCAGGACCTTCTGCAGAAACCACCCCTCGGACAGGTTTCCCTTCGCCTGAAGGAGAAAATACCCAAACAGATTTCCAAAACAGATTCTTTTCACATGCAACAGGAACTCTGTCACCATCCACTGTTTGTACCAAATCTGACTGGACAGGTCCTGCCCTGCTTACAGAACCCCTGCTGTTTACAAACCAGGTTGCTCGTGCTAAATGCTTGTCCCAGTTTTTGAAAGTTCCACCCCCCATGGCTTTTAGGGTGGTCTTTAGCAAATCGTTGTAGCGTTCGATCTTTCCTGAAGCTGGTTCTTAAAATGAGTGCCATTGTCTGGTTGAATTCTCTCTGGAGTTCCATGTCTCCACATGATTTGTCTCTCCAAACCAATGGTGTTACATGCAGTAGCATGTGGAATTGGATAGGTTTCCAGCCATCTGGTGCTTGCCTCTACCATTGTCAGCATACACTGCTTGCCAGAATGAGAACGAGGTAAAGTGATGTAGTCAATCTGCCACGCTTCACCATACTTGTACTTTGACCATCTCTCACCACACCACAAGGGCTTGATTCGCTTAGCTTGCTTAATAGCAGCACAGATGACACAGTCATGTATGACTTGGGTAATAGCGTCCATGGATAAGTCAATTGACCTATCACATGCCCATCAATATGTTGCATCCCTGCCTTGATATCCAGAAGAATCATGGGCCCGCCAAGCTAAGAACAGTTCACCTTGGTGTTTCCAATGAAGATCAAGGTCATTGTTTGATCAGCTTGATCCACCTGTGGCTTGTGTTGATGTTCCTCAGTAGCTTTGTTTTTCGGAATGTGTGCGTCTACGTGCCACACCTTCACTAGAATTCTTTCCATTTGTGCATCAATGTCCTGCCATAGATCAACACACCAAATAGGCTTTCCTTTCCTCATCCAACCACTCTTTTTCAAGTTCTTTAGCCAACCCCATAGAGCATTGGCTACCATCCATGAGTCAGTGTAGAGGTAAAGGATAGGCCAATCTTCCCATTCAGCCACATCAAGAGCAAGTTGGACTGCTTTTACCTCAGCAAATTGACTGGATTCACCTTCTCCATCTCTTGCCTCAGTAATTCTCCTCATAGGACTCCAGACTGCTGACTTCCATCTTCGCTTGTTCCCAACAAGATGACAGGAACCATCTGTGAACAAAGCACAGTTCTTTTCCTGGTCACAAAGATCACCATAGAGAGTAGCTTCTTTAGCATGAGGGTTTTGTACAGCCTGTGCCTTCCGGCCAGTTGGTGATCACTTTTACCAGACCAGGTCAATCAAGATTACCCATGCGTGCTTACTGGGTTATCAAAGCCATCCATTTAGACCAGGTTGCATCTGTGGCATGATGCAGTGATGAACCTTCGCCTTTGAACATCCAGTTCAGAACTGGTAATTTAGGAGTTAAATGCAATTGTGACTCAGTTCCAATCACTTCAGAAGCTGCTTTCACTCCTTCATAGGTGTTAGCATTTCTTTCTCTGTTGGGGTGTAATTTGCCTCTGAACCTCTGTAGCCACGAACCCAGAAACCAAGTGGACGTCCGCACGTTTCATTTGGAGCTTTCTGCCAAAGACTCCAAGTTGGACCATTGTCACTCACAGCCGTGTACAGAATTTTTTTAATGTCTGGACCAGACCAAACAGTTGCCAAGCCCACAGCATGGACTACTTCCCATTTTATCTGATCAAAGGCTGCTTGTTGTTCAGGTCCCCACTCAAAATGGTTTCTCTTATGAGTCACGCCATACAGAGGTTTGACAATTTGACTGAATCCAGGAATGTGTAGTCTCCAGAATCCCACTGCACCCAAGAAAGATAGAGTGTACTTTTTATTTGTGGGAACTGCCATGGTGGAGACCTTGTTTATCATATCCTGTGGAATGTGACGGCGACCATCCTGCCACCACACTCCCAGAAATTGAATTTCTCTGGAAGGCCCTTTGACCTTATCTCTCATAATGGCAAAACCTGCTTGCAACAGAACGTCAATTATTTTGTTACCTTTCTCGAAGACTTCCTTAACAGTTTGTCCCCACACAATGATGTCATTGATGAATTTTATGTGTTTTGGTGCTTTAGCTTTCACTAATGTATCCTGGACCACTGAGTGACAGATTGTTCCACCCCTGAGGCAAATGGTTGAACTGATACTGGATTCCTCTCCAGGTGAATGCAAATTGCAGCCTGCATTCCTTTGCTATGGGAATGGAGAAGAAAGCATTAGCAATGTCTGTGGTAACATACCATTTGGCTTCCTTCGATTCCAGCTTGTACTGGAGTTCAGCATGTCTGGTACATGGGTGGAGTCATCTCATTGACTCCACAGAAGTCCACTGTGAGGCGCCAGTTGCCATTAGGTTTGTACACAGGCCAAAAGTGAACGGTGAATGAGCTTTCTTGATGACCTTCTGACTTTCTAGTTGACAAATCAGCTGATGAATGGGCAATAAAGAGGCACGGATAGCTCTGTACTGCCTGTGATGCACACTTTCAGTAGCAATTGGAAGTTTCATGTCCTCTATATCATGATGTTCCACAACTGCAGATTCATCTGAAAGGTCAGGTCTAATGGACAATTTCAGTTTACCATGCTCAGTTTCTACAGATGCTATTCCAAGAGCCCATTTATGACCCTTAGGATCTTGGAAACAATCTTGTCTCAAAAAGTCAATTCCCAGAATGCAAGGCGCATCAGGACTAGTTACAATAGTATGCTTCTTCCACTCCTTACCAGTTAAACTTATCTCAGCCTGCAACTTAGTTAACTCTTGAGATCCACCAGTGATTCCAGAAATAGTTATAGCCTCTGTCCCTTTGCAGTTTGATGGCAATAAAGTACACTGAGCACCTGTATCGACTAAACCCCTGTATTTCTGAACTTTTGAACTGCCAGGCCACTTAATGAACACATTCCAATAGATTTGGTTTTCTTCACTATCCCTTTCCTCCTCCTGGCTAGAGGAAGGGCACCCCTAATGCTGAACATGACATGTGGGGTGTACACAATGGTTGGTGTTGTTGTGAGAGGAATTACAACTATTAGAATAATTGCAATTGCTCTGAGGAGCTGAAGAAGTGACAGCTATTTTTCTGGCATTGTTGCCTCTGTTTCTGTCACTCTGCAGTTCCCTATCTCTCTTATAAATGACTGAAGTACAGTCAAAACTGTTTTAAGATTCAGTCCTCATTTTGTTTCTATCTTTTTATTATTTTACATGTAAAGGGCTCCTCAAAGTCTAAATTTTAGCACTATAAAAATTCTCTTTGCAGAACACAGGCAGCTCTGCTGTTATTCCTTAACTGGTTCTGCCACATGTGATCACTGGGATTAGCGAGAAAAAGTCAGTAACAAAGCCCTAAACTGTACCAGGCACAGCTTGACCTTGTGAAGTGACACAATATGCCCACAATTGTCTGACTATCTTGTAGAGGACTGACCCTAACCCCAAATGTCAGAGCTACCTCCATCTCACTGTAAATATGGATTTGCATAGCAGCACATTTACAGCCACTTAAGGCTTCCATGAAGCTTACATGAGCAAATACTAGATATTACTTTGTAGTTTACTACATGCTGTGCACCGCAGACACAATAGTGTCTATGAGGCCAACTCATGCAATTAGTTATGCCAGTGCAGAGGTGGAGTATTTCCACAGCAGAGAATTCCTTACACAGAAACATTTTAGCAGTAACCAGAAGACGAATTTGACCATATCTGATTCACTGAAAAATATTACTAGAAATTAATATAATAATTTAAAAATTATATGTATAGTTGCAGTCAAGTCATAGACACACTGAAGCAAGCAGTTCAAAGTCTGTCTTAATATGGCTGTTGTCCTAATCACAACAAAATGAAAACAAACTAACCAACCAAAACAAACACCCCCTCCAAAATACAAAAATAAAAACAAGCAAACGAAAAAAAAAACCTTCTTAACCCCAACAAGCAAACAAAAAAACCCCAGACCATGTGATTCCTCATATCCTGCTTTGAGAAAATACCCAGTCATGAAGCTGTTCTAATGTTCTAATACCCTCCATAGTTTGGTACATGCAGGTCAGAGTCCTTATAAGCTCCTCTTTACACCACAGAGGCCTTCCTATTGAGAAGACTTCAATCTAAAAATTAGTTTTCTTTTTCTTGTAATTTTATAGTAATTTGCACAGTGCTCCGGCTGAGAGTTTTGTGATCTACTTTGATTTCAGTATCATAAATAATTTCCTTTGAGCCATGTATTCTTAAGACAGTATAATTTCAAAGGTCCTCCACAGTTTATCATATTTTAATATTTTTTTCTTCCTTCTTTGATCAAGGCTAAGTATCCTAGTAATATTTTCAAAGTTTACTTCTGTGAAGTTTGTTTTTGTAAACATTTAATTAAAACAATTGGATAGGTTTAGGGCTTGAAAATAAGAAATATCAAAACTACAAAATCCTCTTGAGAGAGCAAAAAGACTGAGTGCCTATTTGAGAGATGAGAGAAACAAGTGAGGACTAGATAAAAGTGCGTAACATAATGTATTACATAGATAATACTTATAATAACTTCCTATTCATCGTTTCTAGTAATACAAGAACAAAAGGATGGGCAATGAAATTGAGAGATAGTAAAATTTAAATCTGATATCAAAGGAACATATTTCTAGGAAAAAAAAAAAAAAAAACCAGCCAAACAAACCATGCAATTATTATATCCAGTATAGGTTTACAGGACAGAAGGAAGTTTTCCAAGTAGGTTACACATGAATAATATTATATGAAACAACATCTGGACTGGGTCAGACTAAAGACTCATCTTGACTATCTGGTCTGTGATACTAGCCAATACTAGGTATCAGTGGAACAGCATAAACCAGAACACATACATACTGATATTAATTTCTGCATCAGCCCACAATTGCAAGAAACTTTCTGATCCACTCTTTGTATTCAGTCTTTAACTAGTTATTCCTGATGGGTTTGTCTTCTGTGGATTTGCCTATCACATTTTTTAATTGATATACATCTTCACAATTTAAAAATAATGTCTGTTAAGGAATTGCAAGGCTTCATTCTGTGCTGCCCTCCGGCTTCATTAGGGAGGTCTCTCTGATTCTTGATTTACCAAAAACAAGCATGCTTCCTGTTCTCCATGTACTCCATGATGTAAGATCTTTTAGCTACCCTCACACCAAAGAGAAACTGTTCTGTTGCTCTGGTCATAGAGATTTTTCCTTTCTGTGCCTCTTCTGAGGCAAGAGAATCTGACTTTTGAAGGACTCAAGAGACATGCTTACCATGCACAATAATTTGATTCCCAGCATTATTTCATTGTTCCAAAACCACCAAGAACTCTACTGATGTTTTTCTCCCCATGTTAGTGTTAACTGTTTCAAATTATTTTATTAGAGCCTACCAATATGCATACACACTCTGGGCTGATTTTCCATGGATGTTCTTTTGTGTTTGTGGAGTTAATTCATAATTCTATCAACCAGTCACTCAGCACCACGAGTTCTCACTCATGACAGCGTAGCTCTTAGCACTGATCCCTGGTGGATTCTGACAGCATTTCACCTCCCTGCTAACACAGATCACTTTATTATAGTCATACAATCATAGAATCATACAATGTCATAGGCTGGAAAGGACCTCGAAACATCATCTGGTCCAGCCCCACTGCCAGAGCAGGATCACCTAGAGCAGAACACACTGGAACACATCCAGACAGTTCTTGAATATCTCCAGTGAGGGAGACTATGCAACCTCCCTGGGTAGCTGGTTCCAGTGCTCTGTTATCCTCTTTAGTCCTTTGTTTCCTATCTTGATTAATGGACCTGTAATTCTTCTGATCCTTCTCAAGTATAAACATCTTATTTGCTACTCTCCAACCATACAGCACTACCAAATAATTTTGTGGATTTGTTAAAAACACCGATCAGGCCTCCAACTTTATGCACCACTTCTTTCAAGAGTTTTATGTTAGAGTACATCTGGTATTGAATCACACAGGTCTTTGAATTTCCCTTTGGCAAAAAAATTGGACTGGAAATGTATCATTACATTAGTTATCTCTGCTGAGTTTTTTTCCAATCTGTACCATTGGATTGCTGAAAAAGTTCTTTTTTTATCTTGGTCTGTGCTGCAAATTCCAAATACATTCAATCTAGAAAAAACTTCTCTACTCCTGTATGACAACTGACTTCATTAAATAGCTTTGTTTACCTAAGTTTGCATTTTGAAATCAATGATTTAGGAACTGAACTACTTTTATGTTCCCATTTAATCTGAATAGAATGAATGAGATTATTTTCCATAATCTGCTCTTCTGTGCCAGATTTACTGTAAACAAGTCTCAAATGTCATCAGCTCTTGCTGACCTGGTGACAGCATGATGGAGTCTGTTTATCACCTTCAGACAGAGAACAAATGCAAGGGATTTTGATACAGAAGGCAAGATCTACGATAACAGCAAAAGTCACAGCAGCATCAATTGGTCCAATCATATCCACACTCGCAAATAACATGGGAAGCCATTACATAGTAATTTTACAGTGCAACTTCTTTTGCTATTTTGCTAAAATGTATTTGACTGAACCATTTTTTTTTTAAGTACAAACTCCTTAAGTGCTTAGCTTAGTCATAGAGACTGTACAAGCCTCCTCCAGTCATTTTTCTCATTTCACTGTCTGAAGCTCTTCCATATTTGTACCCTCAACTCTAAAAGGAGATTATTCCAGATAATTAAGTGGGTTCTGTCCATTGAAAGGGAAAAAAAATTCAATTTTTCCATGCCTCCCACACTTCCTTACCTCACTGTACTGCATTCCCCTATTCTGTGGACGGAAATAAATCTACCGAAATTAAAACAAGCCCAGCACCTTGTTTTCCCAGCTTTGTTTAAGCAGCTTTTATCTACTCTATCAAGAATATGATACCTGCTGCTTAGATGTGATGTCCAGCCCTCTTGTGCATTCCTATCAAAATCTTACGTTAAAAGAGTCTATGGATCCAAACAAATCTGTCAATGTAGCCTAACGCAGAGTCTTGACCAGGTTCTGTCAGGCACTGCTAGAGCCCTGACTGTTTCTGGTGTGCAGCTCGTTGCTACAATACACAATAAAGAGCTTTTACAGTGGTGCTTTCTGGAATCATAGGAAAGATTAAGTAGTTATGAGAAAAAGGGGAAAATGATCCTTCAGCTTTTAGTAAGACATACCCACAGGTGAAAAGATAAGCGAAGCTGAAATGTTTCAACTTGGTAGTGACACTCAGGAAACTTTTAAGTTGGAATTTAGATAATCAACTCACATAATAGTAAAATTTTTGTTTACAAGGTGTCAGCTACATTTGAAAAGCTTTAGAACAGCATCACTGCTCACACCATGTTTACAGTCAGATGGACTACTATCGTTGTCATCTTTTTTGCTGCCATGCCAATAAAAAAGCAGGTCTCCCCGTGGAAAGCAGAAAAAAACAGCCAAAAAACTACTCATGTTCTTCTGTTACAAAGGAATCACTGGATCCTTCTAATTCAAGAAAATTAAAGAAAGCAAGTAATATTCAAAACCTACCTAGACATGTTCCTGTGTAACCTGGTATAGGAGATCCTGCTCTGGCAGGGGAGTTGGACTGGATGAGCTTTTGAGGTCCCTTCCAGCCCCTGACATTCTATGATTCTATGATTCAAGACTTTGCAGCTCACATTTCGGTTATAATTTAGAAATGCTTTATGAAGCTTTTCTCCTCACAAGTGCAAATTGTCTTTGCAAGTACTAATGCACTCTCTCCAACTGCAATGATGAATATGGTACTCTAAAAAGTACACCAGAACCTAACTGGTCCTTTGTTGGAGTTATACTATTGATTGGCTGAGGAAGGAATTCTAAAAATAGAATTATTTTTATTTTCCCAAAAACCCTGCCTCCAAACTATATGCAGAACTAGTTAAGGTTTATTTACAGGCTCTAATTCAGTCAGGAAAGTCTTCAAAGGATGCTTACGGGTAAATTTAGAGATTTAGGAAAGTCATAAAAATGGAAAAGGCTGAGCTACAAACACAGCTCTACAAAACTTACAAATTAGGCTGAGCAGAGAATTAAGGGAACAGTAGGTTTTACTCAAGAAGGTGAGATAGGAAATTGGTGATGATGCCTTGCTGGATTTCTCTATGGCTCAGCTGCCATCTGAAGCTGCAAGCAATGTCCAATCGTGGATCCAAGCAGCAAAAATCCAAGGTGAGTGAAAAGACCTGCCAAAGTCAAAAGTGTCTCAAGACACAGCTTCCAAAAGACAAAGATTTGTGGATCAGCACTACTTTGGCAGCACAGGGAGCTAGCCAAACTGCTGGCTTGTTCCCCAGCTCAGGTAGTGGGCAGGAAGTTGGGCTGCACAGTGTGGGGGTGGGGGAGGTAGAAGGAATACATCCTTCTAGCAAAAGGATCCCAGGGAAAGTGGAAAAAAAAAACAAAACCAAAAACCAAACAAAATGAAAACCTACCAACCAACCAAATCCACAAGCCAAACCAAACACAAAACCAGACCTATAAAATTTTTCATGAACAAGAGTATGCCAGTCACCAGCCAGATATTTAAGTAGACAGTTCATGTCCCAATGGAAACATATTATTGTCCTCTTGTTTATTGTGTCTTTCTGAAAGCTTATGTTCATAAACCAGGCCTGTGTATAAATAACATTTTAATATACGTACAAGGTTTTTTTCAGATGTAACAAGTATCTGTATCTTCTTAAAACTACAGTGGGTAGACATACTACACTTAGGCTTTTAAAAGTCACTCTTACAGCACTATTAGACTGAAAAAGAGCAAAGCAAAAAGATGAGCATGCTTTATATCTTATCAAGAGAGATTAAATTGATTTGAAAGAAAACACTGGTGGAGGGGTATGTGTCTGTGTGTAATTGCAAAGGAGCTACCACAGTATACTTTATGACACCAAGCTGTGTGGCACAGTCAACTTGCTAGAGGGCAGGGATGCCATCCAGAGGGACTTGGACAGGCTGGAGAGGTGGGCCCAGGCCAATATCATGAAATTCAACAAGGCCAAGGGTAAGGTCCTGCACCTGGGTCGCTGCAATCCCAAGAAGAAATCCAGGCTGGGTGGTGAGTGGCTGGAGAGCAGCCGTGAGGAAAAGGACCTGGGGGTCTGGGTGGATGAGAGGCTCAACATGAGCTGACAGACAGAAGCCCAGACAGCCAACCATGTCCTGGGCTGCATTAAGAGATGTGTGGCCAGCAGGGCAAGGGAGGTGATTTTCCCCCTTTGCTCTGCTCTTGTCAGACCCCATCTGGAGTACTGTGTGCACTTCTGGAGTCCCCAGCACAAGAAGGACATGAAACTGTTGGAGAGAGTCCAGAGGAGGGCCACGAAAATGATCAGAGGACTGGAGCACCTCTGCTATGAAAACAGGCTGAGGGAGTTGGGACTTTTTAGCCTGGAGGAGAGAAGGCTTTGAGGAGACCTTGTAGCAACCTTCCAGTATCTGAAGGGGGCTTACAGGAAGGCTGGGGAGGAACTGTTTACAAGGTCTTGTAATGACAGGACAAGGGGGAATGGGTTCAAACTGGCAGAGGGGAGATTTAAACTGGATGTTAGGAGAAAGTTCTTCACAGTGAGGGTGATGAGACACTGGAACAGGTTGCCCAGGGAAGTTGTGGCTGCTCCCTCCCTGGAGGTGGATGAGCCAGGCTGGATGAGGTCTTGAGCGACCTGATCTAGTGGGAGGTGTCCCTGCCTATGGCAGGGGGTTGGAAGAGGATGATCTTTGAGGTCTCTTCCAACATAAACCATTCTATGATTCTATGATAAATTATTTTGCATACTTTCATGTCAGTACCTGGTTCTCTCTGACCCAATGGCCTCTCAGGGTCAAACTAAGCATCTATCTAGACCAGCAGCTTGTTTCTAATATTGCCAAACAAAACAAACCCCAAAATAACAATATAAGATAAAGGCAGGTATATTCCAAAACACACCCTCAAACTCCAACAAAATGTAGTTCAGCAAAGCTTCCAAGACACTTGTGCTGTCTTATCATCATGCCTATTATAGACTTGTACAAAATGCCCTTTTTTTGAGACTGTGACCTGCACCCAGTAAATGTGGAATAATTACTGAGACACCTCCCTCCACCCAAACAAACAAAGAGAAAGACTCCAAACAAACAAAATCTCCAAACTTTGTATAATTTATTAATTAAATAGTTGTTCTCTAATTCAGTCTAGGTGTGCCTGACTATCCAGAGCAATTTCACTTTTTGTCACGTCATAGAACTACAAAAGTCTTGTTCTAGTATTGCAGTGAGCTGCAATAGACACAGCTAAAGGTACCTTTTCAAGACAGTATGTCTGAGTTAAAACTACAGCAGAATGTGGGAATATGTCAGAAGGCACACAAATAATGGTTACAAAAATTTCACAAGTACTCTGAGAGGACTTGGGGACTTTTTTTTCCATTTTAGTGCTATCAAGAGATTATTTATGTCACTTGCATCATGTAAAACCTAAAACCTTTAAACAGACTTTTGAAATAAAAATATTTGACAATAGCCTCCATTACAATATAGAAGAATGTTCTACTTGCTTTACATCCATCAAAATGTAATCTAATAGACCAGTATGAGCAACTCACATCAACAATATTTTAACTGATATATCTCTCTAGCACCAACAAAATGTAAAACTCATCCTTAAGACTTTTTTGATTGTACTTTTTGAGGTGGTGGACAAGGTGGCTCTCATTCTCTTGATACCCATCATCTTAATGTCACAGTGAATGATTTCCTAGACAAAATGACCCAGCTACTAGTGAAAACTAGTAAAAAAAGAGATAGTCTGATTTATAATTAGACTAGATGAAATGTTTACAGTACAAAAAAGCTAAGAAAGCCTTTAATAATATAAACTTAGCACATAATGTCGCTTATTATTTATTATTTCTATCCCAGATATAGTGGGTTTACACAAAGAACTGTTAGAATACAACTTCATGCTAAACCTTAATCAGAATAACTGAGCTATGGAGAAAGTCCTGTTCTCTTTTGCTCTCCTCTAACTGCTTCTTTCTTTAAATGAAGGCAGTTACAAGATAAAGCCACTGAACCTGTTAATGCAATATAAAATTATTTACATTTCAAAGGGGAGGGGAAAAGAAACGAGATTAACTGATTCACTCAGCAGTTACAGCACTCTTTCTACATGGGCTGCAATGGCAACTGTTACTTGGAATAATCTGCAGACCATCAAAAAGTTAAATGATTAAATTCTGAACTAAAAGGGACTTGTTTTTATGACATCGTTGATTTTTTATTAAATATACTGATGTTATCAAAATTAGACAATTTTTTTAAAAAGGAGATTAGAGTGTCTTTGCAGTTGAAACTTTTAATACTCAAATTGAGATACCTCAATTCAATTCAATGCCAAATGTAAGATGCTGCACTTGGGTTGGTGCAATCCCAAACACAATTCCAGGCTGGGTGACGAATGGCAGGAGAGCAGCCCTGAGGAAAAGGACCTGGGGGTCTGGGTTGATGAAAAGCTCAAAGTGAGCCAGCAGTGTGTGTGCCACTCAAACAGCAACCGTGTGCTGGGCTGCAGCAAGAGAAGCATGGCCAGCAGGGCAACGGAGGGGATTCTCCACCTTTACTTTGCCCTCCTCAGACCCCACCTGAAGTGCTGTGTGCAGTTCTGGAGCCCCCAACACAAGAAGTGCATGGAACTGTTGGAGAGAGTCCAGAGGAGGGCCACAAAGATGATCAGAGGGCTGGAGCAGCTCTGAGGACAGGCTATGAGAGTTGGAGCTCTTCAGCCTGGAGAAGAGAAGGCTTTGAGGAGACCATATAGTAGCCTTCCAATACCTGAAAGGGGCCTACAGGAAGTCTGGGGAGGGACTGTTTACAAGGTCTTGTAATGACAGGACAAGAGATAATGAGTTTAAATTGGAAGAAGGTGAAGCAAATCCTTTGTTAGCCTTTCTCAGAGTACTGAAAGACTGATGCAGAGAGATGTTTTGACTTTAATGGGATGAAAACCATGGGTACAGAATGCAACTGAACTAGTGTAAAGTTACTGGTAGAGCACAAATAGATAACTGCTGAAGATCTAAAGAGACAAAACTTGGCAGATGTTTTTGTTAGAGATAACGAGCATCTAGGAGCTAAGGAATGCCAAGTAAACAGAATGTAAGCTTTGTCCTGAATAAGAAGTTGCATCCCAATCAAGTGTTGCTAGCCAATCGCTGCTGTACACAACTTCACTAAGCAATTATTGTTTGACACAATGTAAAAGCTTTGGTTTTTAGAATATATAAGCTGGTGCTTTGCATGCAATAAACAGACACCTTACTTGCATCAAGTAGCGTCTCGTCTCTCCATCGCTGTCAAGAAGGGAGATTTAAACTGGATGTTAGGAGGAAGTTGTTTACAGTGAGGGTGGTGAGACACTGGAGCAGGTTGCCCAGGGAAGTTGTGGATGCTCCCTAGAGGTGTTCAAGGCCAGGCTGGATGAGGCCTTGAGTGACCTGTTCTAGTGGGAGGTGTCCCTGCCTATGCAGGAGGTTGGAACTAGATGATCTTTGAGGTCCCTTCCAACTTAAAGCATTCTATGATTCTATAGAATTCCTTGAAATTTCCCTTTCTGGATTTTTTTTTTTTTTGGGTCAATTTTTACTGCCTACAAGAGACCACAAGTATGATATACACAGCTAAAAGCACAAATCAATTATTTATTGCCTAATATACACAATACAAGGACTTACAAGCTATCATTATATGAATCCATTTACCCAGTGTCCTGTTTGAGACACTTGTTGAACCTCTGTTATCCAGGCAAACAAGTCTGACAGGAAACCTTCCATGCTCCATGAATCCTCAATGCTACCAAGTCATCGTCTTTTCCTCTTGAATCCTTTGACTCTTACAGCAGTTCTACCTGTCAGTGATTTTCCATTTTACATCTCATGATTCTACAGTCTTTCTCAAAGCTCATCTCACAAACTGGTTTTCACGTAAGTCTGAGCCAGTGAATCAAAGTATGCATCAAAATATGCCTTCAGTCACAGAAATATGAACTCCTGGCAGAAGAGTGCCAAAACTATGCTGCAGAGGTATCTCTAAATCAACAACAAAAGGAAATTGATAGATTCATGAGACTGCTACTTTCCTCTCTAATTAGACCACTAAGGTATTGGCTAAGAATTGCTCTTTTCTTGTATAATGTTTCACAATAGCCATGTCTGCAAAGACAAACTCAAATCTTCCTAATAAGCCACCAACTATTATTACACTTGCAAATAATATATGTTTTTACATTCTTGGAACAACTATATATTTATAAAAAACACTGTTCAAAACCACATATATGCTCTAAGTGTGGATGATAACCATATTTACTTTCTTCCCTCCATGCCATACTTTGTAACTGGTTTAAATCACAAGGGTAGGGAGGCTCTGAAGGGCATTGGGGATTGGATGGATGGACCAATGTCAATAGCATAAGCTTCAACAAGGCCAAATGCCAGGTCCTGCACAACAACCCCAAGCAACACTACAAGCTTGGGGAAGAGTGGCTAGAAAGCTGCCTGGAAGAAGGGGATCTGGGAATTGTAATAGACAGGCAGCTGAATATGAGGCAGCAGTGTGCCCAGGTGGCAAAGTCAATGGCACCCTGGCTCATATTAGAAATGGTGTGTCCAACAGGGATAGGGAGATGATTGTCCTCTTGTACTCAGCTCTGGTGAGGCCACACCTCGATTATTTTGTTTGGTTTTGGGCAACTCATTACAAGAGAGGTGCTGGAGTGAGTGTAGAGGAGGGCATCAAAGGGCCTGGAGAATAAATCTTATAAGGAGTGGCTGAGTGAGCTGGGGATAGTTTGAAAAAGAGGAGGCTGAGGGAAGACCTCATTGATGTCTACAGCTACCTGAAAGGATGTTGTGGAGATAAATAGTGATAGAACAAAAGGGAATGGCCTGGGTAGGTTTAGACTAGACATTAGGAAAATATTTGTTCACAGAAGTGTGGTCAGGCATTGGAATGAGCGCTGCCCATGGATGTGGTTGAGTCACCAAGTCTGCATGTGTACAAAAGTCATTTGGATGTGGTGCTTGAGGATATGGTTTAGGATGAAACTTGCAGAGTAGTTATGGGTTGGACTTGGTGACCCTGAGGGACTTTTCCAACCTAAATGATTCCATGATTCTAAGAAATTCTTACTAGGCAAACTGTTCTTCCCCAGAAATGTCCACTTTTCTTCCTTCTACATCTTGCTTTATTTCTCATCTGGCATATGATTTAATTTCTCCATCTATGATACGTTTGTACTTGATATTCATCTACAGAATAAGTCACAAGTGTTTGACTTTGTTTTTTCCTGTATTTTTATTTCAAGAACATTTCATCTAGTTTAAATACAATGCTGCTCTGCAAAGGCTCATTTTCATGGGTAATTATTTTAGACTTTACGGTAGTACCATCATTGTGCACTTCCATCAAGTAATTTGCATTCATTTTTTAAGGGTTGATCTATTGTTTCTGGCAATTAAGGTCATGCAATGTATATTCAGAGCTACATAGAATCATCTACAGATTTTCCAGCATAATAATAATTAGCTAATGTTTTTGCAGCACTTTGAAGTTGTAAATTGTTGTGTAAGTGCTCAGTATTCTTCCCCCTGTAGCATGATTCAGGGCAATTAATATAAAACTGCTGGTCATCCAAATACAATTACTTACTGTGAGCAGGTGGTTTAAATACAATGCACAGGTAATGACTGACCTTTACAATACAATGGTTCAGACACCACTAGGGCAGAGTACATTAGCCAAACACAGCTGGCTTTACTAAGGGATGTAAAAGTATTCATGGTTTCTACATCACCTCCTGTCATTTCAGCCAGGAGGGCTTTCCCTCTAGTAATAATGGCAATGCTAATCTCTTGCTTAAGAGCTGTGTAGGCTAATAGCCTTTACTATTATAAAAAGCTCTAATATGAGATTTATTAAACGGATACCTCATGAAGATTTACTGACCAATAACTTGTATCTCTCTCACACACATTTTTATACACATTATTGCTTCGTTTCTTCACAGTGATGTTAGAGGAAAAGAAAACAAAAGAGAGAAGAGTTTGCAAAATTACTCAACAAAAGAGTGGGATATTTGCCTGAGGTTTAGAAGTAGTTGTTGTCAGACCACCATAACCAGAAGTTATCTTTAAACTATATCAGTATCTTACAGTCTGTCAGGCAGCATTCTTGAATTATCAATGTAAACCACCATGCTTGTGCATCATATACCTATAAACGCATGCTTTATATGACATTAAATGTGGTGCCATTCTACAATATTTTTCCACGTATGCATCATATACTTATAAATGCATGTTTTATATGACATTAAATGTGTTGCCATGCTACAATATTTTTAAAAGTATTTATACTGAAGGAAGTCGATTATTGCTGCCCAATATTTTCAGTTTCACTGCACAATGACACCTGCGTTCAACCTCAGCCACAGCAAAGAAGGATGCCATTTATCTTTTATAATGATATGGAGTTCTCTGTCAAAGTAGGGTCACTGAAATGAGTAATAATCCCACCACTGTCTAAGGTACAACCAGCAGGGTCCAGGTCAACAGGCAAGCAGACAATAATTTGCCCAACAACACTGCATTTCATCTGCCCGCAGCCTCTATCTACTGATTATACAATCAATACACCTCAGATGAGAAGTGCTAACAACTGACCAGGGCAGATCAATGCTAGCAAATAAGCGCTTCATGACAAAAAGTTTGATAATTACCATTCTGAAGCCGTGTAAATGTTGTTTCTATTGTAACAACATTCATGATGATACTGCTATGATTGCACTGTTATTATAGGTTTAATGTTAGGCAATCAAGCTGCAGTGGTCTAGATATCAACAAACAGCATCAAAAGAAAACATCAAATTGTCCCTATTCTTCTGACATTGTAGCTGCAACATTTTTCTATCTTAGTGGCCACAAATGAACAATAATAAGTGACAATTTAGTGAAAAATACTATTTTCACTGCTTACAAAAGTCATAGAATATAGATTGATACAAGTATGATTATTTCTAGACCCAGAAGTAGAAGGGACACTCACTTAAACCAGAGGATTAAAATGAATTCAGAATTGTGCTCTTTGTATCTCATGCTTCAGTTCAGAGCTCTTAATCCGCACTTCAACTAGTCATAACCCCGAAGTACATACAGCTTTGCTCCATTTATTTATCATTGCTTTTGATGCCTCACCTTTTTTTCCCACCTCACACTCCTGAAGTTCTGGTTTCTTCTCAATATAGGAACTTTGAAAAGAACTAGTCCTGACTGACTGTAAATTGCTATACTGACTCTGTTAACCTGTCACAAACTCAGCACAGAGAAATGCTAATGGGACACAGTGATATCATATTGAAACACAAAGAAAACTTTGACTTAATAAGATGAGAGCATGTAGAGCTGTGGCAGCCTCAAGGAAGGTTCTCCTCCCCCCTCTACTCTGCCCTGGTGAGACCTCATCTTGAGTACTGCATTCAGTTTTGAACTCAAATTCAAGAGGGGCAGGGATCTGCTGGAGAAGGTCCAGCAGAGAGCTACAAGGATGATTAGGGGACTGGAACACTGCTGTGTGAGGAGAGGCTGAGGGACCTGGGGCTTTTTAGTCTGCAGAAGAGAAGACTTGAGAGGGGATTTAATAAATGTTTGTAAATATCTGAGGGCTCACTTGCTCCCTGTGATAGGACAAGTAGCAATGGATAGAAGCTGCAGCACAGAAGGTTCCACCTCAAGGAGGAGCTTCTTTACTGTAAGAGTCACAGAGCACTGGAACAGGCTCCTCAGAGAGGCTGTGGAGTCTCATTCTCTGGAGACTTTCAAGGTCCACCTGGATGCATTCCTCTGTGACCTGAGCTAGACTGTATGATCCTGCTCTGGCAGGGGGGTTGGACTTGATGATCTCTTTGGGTCCGTTCTAACCCCTGACATCCTGTGTCCCTGTGAACTCTAAAGCTACATAAGATAAATGCTATGTTTAATATTTTATGTTTAAGCCTATGAGAAGACATCTCAGTAGCAAAACATATTCTCTCAATGGCCACTTTAATAGTGGAAGCACACTCATCTGCATAGCTCTTCAAAAAGCATTTCAGTATGAGTAAATCATAACTGATATCTATGAAGACATCACTGATGTTGGCATTTCATTTTTAATTTGGTCTATGAGAGATAAGACACAGCTCCCTCCAAAAATCTGCAAGCTACTTGTCTAAAACCTTTAAAGCAATGATTGGTCAGATTTGCTGTAACCTAAGGTTTGCTGTCTACAATTACCTGATAGGACATGGTGGAGTGGGTGGTGCAGGTCTCTTCTCACAGGTAACTGGAGACAGAACAAGGGGGAATGACCTCAAACTGATACTGGGTAGGTTTAGATTGGACATTAAGAAAAAGATTTTCATGGAGAGAGTGGTCATGCAGTGGAATGAGTTGCCCAGGCAGGCTTCACTGACCCTGGATGT
>VWZI01005106.1:28046-49330 GCA_013396835.1 Psilopogon haemacephalus
CACAAAAAAAAAAGCATGATTTTTTTTGGGGAAAAAAAAAAAAAAAAAAAAAAAGGCAGCAATGACAGCAGGGCAATATAATACTGGAAATTAGATCTAGTTTTAACGCGTCGGTCAGCATCATTTCAATTTCTGAATCTTTTTAGACATGATACCAAATTTATTTCTATTTGTGTTAAAAAAAAATCAAAAGGACCATTAGCCTTCTATATAACTTGATACAACATGACTACTGACAAATGTTGGCAAATTCTGGCACAGAAGCATAGATAGTCCTCATACTGGATCCTTTTGATTAGTTAATAAATGCTGTTGCTCCTTCTGTTCTACCTAGTCTTAGATCCACTTTTATCCATCATTTTCATAATTTGATTTGCAGAATGAAAAAGAAGTGGGACCGGTACAGGCAGGACAGATGGACAAAGTCCAGTGCCATGAGTTTTCACAAGTCCAAGTGCCAGGTTCTGCACTTTGCCCACAACAACCCCAGGCAGTGCTACAGGCTGGAGACAGAGTGGCTGGAGAGCTGCCAGGCAGAGAGAAACCTGGGGGTACTGGCTGGCAGCTGAACATGAGCCAACAGTGTGCCCAGGTGGAGAAGAAGGTCAATGGCATCCTGGCCTGTATCAAAAATAGTGTGGCCAGGAGGACCAGGGAGGTTATTCTGTCCCAGTATTCAGCACTGTTCAGGCCACACCTTGAGTACTGTGTCCAGTTCTGGGCTCCTCAGTTTGAGAAAGATGTTGAGGTGCTGAAATGTGTCCAGGGAAGGGCATCAAGTCTGGTGAGGGGGCTGGAGCACAGCCCTAGGAGGAGAGGCTGAGGGAGCCTGGAGAAGAGGAGGCTTAGGGGAGACCTTACTGCTCTCTGAAACCACCTAAAGGTCATAGCTGCGTGGGGTTGGTCTCTTCTTCCAGGCAACCAGTGACAGAACAAGAGGACACAGCCTCAAGCTGTGCCAGAGCAAGTTTAAGCTGTATGTTAGAATAAGTTCTTCAGGGAAAGAGTGATTTGGACTGGAATGGGCTGCCTGGGGAGGTGGTGGAGTCACCATCCTTGGAGGTGTTTAAGAGGAGGCTGGATGAGGCACTTGGTGCTGTGCTTTAGTTTATTAGGAGAATTAGATGATAGGTCAGACATGATGACCTTGGAGGACTTTTCCAACATGGTTAATTTTGTGATTCTGTGATCTGAATTAATTGTATTAATACCTCTGGAGCTGACATACTCCTTGTGATAATTATTCTCACAATTTAGGTAAGAAATAATTTTTGCAATATATTGGACTGCTACACTTTCCTTAAAATGCTGATTGCTTTCCAGAAGTTCCATTGCTTACTTTTGAAACGATTACAAATTCTCAAATACTTTAAACTTATGCTACCAACATATTAAAATTGTTTAAGCAGTAACTTCATTTCCTGAAAATTAAAATTGTAGCAGTTCTAACGTATTGTGAATCCCTCCCCTCAATTCATGCTATTTAAAAATAAAAAAAAAAATCTTCAAAAATATAATTTATACAGTCAGACTCAGAAGCGACTTAGTATATAGGAATAGAAAACAACAGAAACAGTAAAGGAGGAATTGCATAGTTAATCTGGTTGCAATTTCAGGTCTGCAGTATGTTTTTAGAGGTTACAGTACAATTTACAGGACACGAATGCTAGGAACACAGCTACGTGGTCCTCTGTCAGAAGTCTCCATCTAAATTATGTTGATTGGGTTACCAGGAACAAACAAAAGATAAATCTTTAAGACAGTTAAAGAGTCTGTAAAACATCAGAAGTCAATTCTCAGCCATGAATGTTTTCCTCTAAATCCTGACCTTGATTTGCAAGGGCTGAGGCTTTCACACAATCTATGAGGAAAGACTGGCTGCTGTGGTAATGTCCTTTTTTTTTACAAGTCAGGTTAGCACAGAGATTATGATATACAAATACATTTTAAAAATCATAGCAAAGTCCAACAGATAAGTGCATGTTTATTCACTGGGAACAGGATGCCAAGTGATCTTAAACTAGTGCGAGAGTTAGAAATAAGGAAAGCATTTCTTGTGATCAAGACAGGGAAGGACTGGAATATGTTAACTGGAGAATCTCCACGAATGTACTTTACAAATAGTCAAGGAAAATACCTGCCAGGTATATTTTACACAGAGTTAAATTCCCTTTAGTTCATCCTAACACAATCTCTTCAGATCTCTTGCACCACTGTTTTCTATAATCTGTGACTTTTTTGGTCACTGCTTACAATGTAAATCAAGCCACTGAATTTTTCCATCACTGAAATAAACAATACAGACCCTGCACAATAAATTCAGAAAGCCAAAGGGCAATCTCAGTGTCTCGGTGACTGACTACATAAAATGAGTGAGTAGATAAAGCCAGAAACAGATAAAAATAAAATAGTTTCAGCAGGCCTAGTTAACATATTAATAGCCTCTGGTTTTCTTGCTAAATGATTATGATTATTAAGACACTTTCATGTGAACTTCCCAATTACAGTAACAGTCTGAGTTTGTATCTGATGGGACAGGGTTTTGATAACGGCACTCTACCTTTACTCTAACTCTTCCATTGTTAATAGCAAACAGAAGGAGAATTCCAACAAGGTTATTCAAGATGACTAGATAAAATTACTTAAGCCAAGTTTTCCAGAAGAAACCAAGGTGGCCAACATCAGTACTTCTTCAAGCTCTCTCAAAAATTCCAATTGTAGTTACTAGACTTGTAAGTATATTCATTTCTCTAAATAATCACATTGTTCCCCATGTTTTAAAATTATAAATTATTTTACAATGAAACAGAACATGCTGTAAGACCACAGGAAGGTAACGTAACAAACACCACTACACACGTGGTATATTATTTTTGAGCTGGTATTTGGTTTAAACAGCAGTAGGTGGTGGAAAATTCGTGATAAATACAAAACTAGTCCAAATAATTCTGGAAATGGAGCCGAAATTAACAGAAAGAGTTTCTCTTCTATTCCTATGTAGAATCAGAATTAATTTCCTTGTGTGTATTTTCTCCATTCATATAACAAACTTTACAAGACTTATAATAAATCGAGCCATCCTGCTTTACTGTAATAATGCACAAATTGGAAGACATGAAATAGTCCAAACAGAAAAGTTGAGATGTAAACTGTAAGAACCACAGGAAGTTGAAGAAGTCCATAAATCAACCAGTAGAGAAATTTGTCTCCATTAAGGCAGTATTTTGAAGCCATTGAGGCAGTAATTTCTAGCAAGAAACGTAGAGATGTCCTTTTCCACCCTGACACAGAGACAAAAGGATGTCTGCCTTTTGCTTAACTTCCATGTAGTTATGATGAGCTTCAGACTTGAACCATGTATTACTTTGTTTCCAATAATCAAACCAGACCTTAAAAACCTAACTTACCTTAGATACAGTTTATGCTTAGGTATTTTGTATTAACTCATTTATGGAGAAAGGGCTGAAATTATACTCTACATATTTCAGCATTGCATTTGTTGTTTGTTTTGTTTGGTTTTTTTAAAAAGAAAAATCTCTACCAGAAAGAAAAAAAAAACAAAACATGTTAAAACTATGATTTTAATAAGCCTAACTATAAAATGCATTTACATCTGAACACAAAGCATATTTTGATCATTTCCTTGCAGATAAAGCCATATTCCTTTCCAATTCCTGCTAATTTAAAGAGCCCTGTCAATGAAAACACCTGTAAAAGTAAATCGAGTGGCAGTTTTACATCATTATGCAAATCCACCTTTCTACTCATTCACATGTTATCTCTTAAGTATCTTTACATATGTAAAAGAGAGTAATGACTTTAAATCTTAAAACTGGTCTTCAGGAAAGAACAATATGGTCATTACAATATAGTCAATTAACAAAAAGAAAATGCAGCCACAGCTTTAAGCTCTTTTTTGTTCTGAAGTCTGGAGCCAACATGGGTCCTTGCTAGCTCTAGATTTCTAGAGGCTGATAGCCTAACTTCTTCTCCTATAAAGTTCAAATATATTCTGAAGGCATTCAAAACCTTGCCATCCCTTCTAAACTCCCAGTACCAAACACAATCTGAGCACTGCATTATGCTTTATTAATTTTGTCTGTGTTTATTTGGTGACTTTTTTGTGAACAGTTGTCACATGGAATGTTATTTCTGCAACAAATTGCTACTTGCGGTCATGTTCTTACTGACACAAGCTCTTTTATTAGTTTTCCTTTTGTTTGATCTACTTTAATGATCTTTCACAATTAATTATTGGTTAGCTTCTTCATGGACTCTTTCATATATATATATTTATTTATATAAAAATTGAGTTATATAAATTTATATAGATATATATAATTTTTTTTGCTTTCGATTTTCATAGGAAAAACTCCCCAACTAAATAAAAAAAGTATAAAAGAGACTATAACTAATGTTCTTTAATGAATAAATACAAATTCTAATATGCATTAAAATACCTACATCTGTTTAAAGAATTTCAGCTTAAATGACCTTACTTCATGTGTCCTATATCAGGTAAAAAGGTTAATTGCTAGGATAATTTTAATCAGGATAACATTTCTATGATACTATATGTTATCAGCAAGGACGTTAATTTTTTTTTTAAAGTCAGGTGAAATGAAGTGGAAATAAGAAAATGTTCATTTAAAAAATATTAGTGCTTTACTACCATACAAGTATGTACATTTATTTCTTGTTTATATTTTCATTATTAGATGACATGGATATAAATCCTTTTAAGGTATTTTCGAAAAAAAATCCATTGAAACTCTTCTTATAAAAGGCTTATTTTTATCAAAGAAAAAAGAATGTCATCATGTCTTGCCATAAATTATCAGTCTAGAAGATTTATTAATCTGTAACTTTCATATAACAAGCCCGACTACGTTTGTAATTTACTTCTCTATTCGGCACACAAATTTTATTCATTTAACAGGATTATTCACTAATCAAGTATTTATCAGTCAGGGTCTTATGGCAGTCTGAGAGACTGGTATAGAGTTCACTTGTTCGGTTTCAACATGATTAATTTTATATCAGGTATTTATTTTACTGGGCTTCATTATACTGGAAAACAAACATTAATTATAAGGCTGATACCTGTTTTTAAATACACTGACTTCTACCAAATTCCTCCTATGAGAGTAATCCAGTTAAAAAATAAAAACCAAAACCAAAAAGAAAACAAAAAATAAAAACCAAAACCCTTAACTGTGAAACATATCTGCAGTCTTGATTTTATAACACAATCCATCAGATTATTCCTTTATAAAGGAACAATCCTGACAAAATTAAAATCTCCAGATAAATTATGGCCTATAATGAAAAGCTTTTCATTACATAGAGGAATTCAGTAAGCTGCTATAACTATGAATTAGGCTATTTTATTAATTTATCTCTTTATTAAAATTTTAAAACCCAAACCTTTTCTGCTTCCTTTCTTTCAACAGTAGTTCTTCACTAGCAATGTATCTGAGTTTGTAGGTGAAAGTAGACCAGTATTTGCAAATCCTGTAGACAATAATTGAAATTGCAAAAGTCACCATTGCCTTTACAGTGATACATGAAAATTAGAGGAGCTAAACTTCTCACACAAATTATGGAATTATGGTAATTCTAAATTTTAGCTTTATTATTGCCCGTCAAGACAACTAGGCAGGTACTCAAGATATTTTACAGCTTTGACATGAAGCAGTCCTATCAACAGAAGGAAGCATCTTATTTCAGTGCCAAATTTTACAACCACTGTTTTTCAATGTTTTCATAAATTATCTGGACACATGTGCTGGTTTGAGGCTAACTGGAATATTTTAATAAGAAAAATTAAATCCTTGGCTGTGAGAAGAAAATAAGTGACCTGAATTACTCGTTCTTCTGCTGAGACATGCAAGTAGTCAAAATACAGATGTCACTCACTTCTTACTTGGTTCTCAATAGGTCTGTGGGTCTGGTTGCATCTTGCCTTAACTCCTTTGCATGGGATCTTATGTAATCCAATCTAACATTTTCCTCTAACCTTCCTTGTTGTCTTTTGACACCTCACTTAGATCTTTGCAGATTTATCACGTGAGCTATACAAAGATTGATCTGGTTAATTCAGAGGGGGGAGGGTGGAAGAAGGAGTGGGAGAGGGAGAGGCAATCAAGATGGTGAAAGGTCTTAAAGGGGAAGACTTCTATGGACCAGCTGAAGTTACTTACTTTGTTCAGCTGAGAGAAGGCTGACCTCAGCACAGTCTATGACTGTCTCAAGGGAGGCAGCAGCAGGAGAGGTGCTTATCTCCTCTCTGGTGACCAGCAAAAGAATACAAAGAAACATAATGAAACTTCATTCCAGAACGTTCAGATCAGACAACAGGAAAAGATTTAGCACTGAGATAATGGTCAGTCTTTATCTCAGGCTCCTCGGGGAAGTGGTCACAACATGAAGCCTGCCAGAGTTCAAGGAGCGTCTGGAAGATGTTCTTAGTCATACAGTTTAGTTTTGGGTTATCTTGCAAGAAGGAGCGTGTTGGATTCAATGATCCTTCTGAGTCCCTTACATTCTACAATGAGCGGGGAGGCTGAGACAGAGGACTCCAGAGATTCCTCGCAACCTCAACCATTCTGTGACTCAATGATTCTGCCCCAATGCCCAATTAGTCTAATCCATACTACTTAACTATCCAAGGGAAATATTTTAACCTAATCCACACATTTAATTCCCTTCAAGAAGGATATCTTCTCTGTCACAAAACTATTTTGTCGTGCTTATCTACCTTGATTTGTAGGTAACAGTAATTTTCCTTTAATTTTTAAAGCATTTTTCATATACATTTATATAATTTGATATTAAAAACATAGAAAAATGTGTGGTTTCACAGAAAATGTTAGTGAACATTTTGAGAGAAGTAGGAGAAAGTGAGACAGTTGTCTTGCTGATCAAAGCTTGACATTACTGCCTCCATATACCATTCTGTTGGATGCAAATATCTACAGCTAACTAAAACCACCACATGGTATTTGCAGACAGAGACAGTGTAAAGGTTCCAACTCCTCTGTCAAGCTCAGCAGTAAAGAGTTTACTTTATCTGCACCAGACTTTGGAAGGGAGGTTGTAGCCAGGTGGGCGTCAGTCTCTTCTCCCAGGCAATCAGCCACTGAATGAGGGGACATAGTCTCAAGTTGTTCCAGGGGAGCTATAGGCTGGATATTAGGAGGAAGTTCTTCCCAGAGATAGTGATTTGCCATTGGAATGGGCTGCCAGAGAGGTGGTAGAGTCACTGTATCTGGAGCTGTTCAAGAAAAGCCTGGATGGTGCACTTAGTGCCATGGTCTAGTTGACTGGATAGGGCTGGGTGATAGGTTGGACTGGATGATCATGAAATCATAGAATCATAGAATGGTTTAGGTTGGAAGAGACCAACCCCCAGTTGGGGGTTCCAGTTCCAACCCCCTGCCATAGGCAGGGTCACCCCCAACTAGATCAGGACACTCAAGACCTCATCCAGCCTGGCCTTGAACACATCCAGGGAGGGAGCAGCCAAAACCTCCCTGGGCAACCAGTTCCAGTGTCTCACCACCCTCACTGTAAACAACTTCCTCCTAACATCCCATTTAAATCTCCCCTCTGCCAGTTTAAACCCATTGCCCCTCATCCTGTCATTACAAGACCTTGTGAACAGCCCCTCCCCAGCCCTCCTGTAGGCCCCCCTCAGATACTGGTAGGCTGCTATAAGGTCTCCTCAAAGCCTTCTCTCCTCCAGGATGAAAAGCCCCAACTCCCTCAGCCTGTCCTCATAGCAGAGGTGCTGCAGCCCTNAGGTTGACTGTCTGCGCCGCGTGTGCACACTGCAGGCTCATGTTGAGCTTTTCATCAACCCAGACCCTCAGGTCTTTTTCCTCAGGGCTGCTCTCCAGCCACTCACCACCCAGCCTGTATTTGTTCTTGGGATTGCGCTGACCCAGATGCAGTACCTTACACCTGGCCTCGCTGAATTTCATGAGGCTGGCCTGGGAGGTCTCTTGGAGGTCTCTTCCGAAGTGGTTGATCCTATGATTCTATGAATCTAATAATAGAATTTAGTAAACATCAAAGAAGCTGGGAATAAACAATGTAAATAATGGACTGTTTAAAACTCAGAGATGAGAGAATTAAAGTGGAACAGAAAAGATGTATTAAAATATGATCAACTTGTATTTATTCTGATTTTCATATTCTTTGACTCATTTCAAGTAATGTAGAATAGTCATAAAACCTATTAGCTTCAGCAGTTTTAAACACAATATTTAATATTGCCAAAAACAATTCTGGGAATTTGGTTCTGGCAATATTACACCATTTTTTGAAATGATTACACCATTCTTTACATTCAACAAGAACAATCTTATAGGTCCTTCAGAAGTTTATTTTCTTTAATGGGATTCATATTAATCAGAAAAAAAATCACTGAACTTCATGAAAAATTATGCTTTATCAAACATCTTTCTGCCCTTTCTGAAATGAAGATGATCAACATCTCTTACACCCAGGAAAGTTACAAGAAATGTTCTTTGACACAATGTTCTTCAGAAGAAACACGCATTTGCCAGAGCAACTATTTTCAGTTTGGGGTCAATCACATTCAATCTGTTTTAATACAGACAGCTGGCACCATTCACAGAAGTCATTATTTCCTTAAAAGTGCCATATTGCTGTACTCATGTATGTGTTGGTATATATATACACAGACACTAGTTGGGAAATGTGCAGGTTTTCAGATATCACCAAACGGAATCTTGGCATTAAAAAAAAAAAAAAAAAGCTATTTCAAACCAATGGTTGACTTATTAGAAGATTCCTTATCAGTAGCTTGATGTAGCTTGAAGCTTGAACTTAGTTCTCTGACAAATTTCAGATTACATACATAAGTAAGGAATACAGAGAGAACAGATCTCATTTGTGGAGCTGATGTGTGAACCTCACTGAAGGAATGTTTATAGAAGTTTTCAACAGAGTGGTCTCTGTAGATCTGGCCATGAGAAGAGGAATGATAATAACAAATACTTGTCTTCAAAGGCCGATTAATACTTTTCACAGCCACTATCATCAATGACTTGCTTTCTAATTCTCTATGCAGTGATGTATTTCAATGTTCTATGCTTTCAAAAATGCTTCCAAAACACAAGTTAAAGCTTCCACATTTATTGATAAAACTGCAGGTATCATGGATGCTCAGACATTTCAGCAGTTCAGGTTGTTTCATTATTGTGTATCAAAAATGCGATTAACACATGGAAGTTCAGTGTGGCAATCCTGTCACAGAATAAGGGAAATTTTACAGAACAGATGGTATTTTCAGCATTATGCTTGTTCCTTATTTAAATATTGTTTGGCATCTATATCCTATTAAAACTGGCATAGTACCTAGTTGGGGAGGCATGGTGCCATCTCAACATATGGGTACAAACACTGGTTGGTAAGAGAGGGTAAACAAATCCTATGGGCTTACTAAGGGCAAGATTCCTAAAAGAAATGTTACAATTACTCTTCTTTGATCATTCATGTTATGGTGACAGCAATGAGACTTTCTTTTTTTTTTCAGAAACTGAAGAAACATTTTAATAATAACAATGAAATTTTGAGGCTTGGATTTGCATTAAAATGAAGCTTGAACTTGACTAACTGAAAAAAATTCACACAAAAAGAAGATGAAAGTTGCTTGAGCTATACAAGTCTTTTTGCTCTCTCTTAAAAGATATTAAAATTAGCTCTACTCTGATTTCAGTTCTACTGTAAATTAAAAACATTATCAAAAGAAAGTTAGATGAGTATTCACTCCCACAACTATAATGAAGTTTCATCAGTTTAAGAAAATCAACTGAAATGAACTGACTTTGTCTTCACAAAGACGGATCATATCTTGCAAAAGATCCCTACACAGATGTTGCTGTCCTGTATAAACTACAATAAAATCTGAGGCCCAACATTATTAGGGAACAGCAGCAGCCTATAAGTACTAATTCTAATATGGTCAATTCACAAGCCTGGGGAGAAGATTAATTTGAAAGTTCTCTTCACTAAATTAATTCTTCAATGTCTGTTAATTTTTGCATGTAAGAAGACACAATTTCAAAGGAGTAAACCTTAACAATTACACTACAATGAACTGCAAACTTCCAAGGGATTCAAATATTTGAGGTTATTTAAGGCTCAGTTATGTACATGTATTATGGAGCGGGTTATTATTACTTAATGTGATATGATTTTCCAAAATTGATTATTAATTTTTGATATCCAAACTTTTCCACCCTTGACCACTTATTTTTAATAGTAAACAGGTTTGACTGTAGTTTAGATTGAAAGTGTTCAAGTCCATAGGTCCTGATGGGATACACCCACAGGTACTGAGAGAACTGACAGATGAAGTTGCTAAACCCCTCTCTATTATATTCCAGAAGTCCTGGCAGTCTGGTGGTCTCAACTGACTGGAAAATGGGGAAACATAATCCCCATTTTCAAAAAGGGTAGGTAGGAGGAGCCAGGGAACTCCAGGCCAGTCAGTCTCTCCTCTGTGCCTGATAAGATCATGGAGGAGATCCTCCTGGAGGCACTACTGAGACAGGAGAACAGTGAAGAGGTGATTGGGTACAATCAGCAAGGCCTCACCAAGTGCAGATCCTGCCTGACAAACCTGGTGGCCTTCTATGAACAGGTCACAACATTAATAGATGAGGGGTGAGCAACTGATGTCATTTATCTGGACCTGAGCAAAGCCTTTGACACTGTCCCACACCACATCCTGGTCTCCAAGCTGGTGAAACATGGGTTTGATGGGTGGACCACCAGATGGATAAAGAACTGGCTTGATGGCCGCACCCAAAGAGTGGCTGTCAATGGGTCCATGTCCAAGTGGAGACCAGTGACAAGCAGAGTCCCTCAGGGATCAGTCCTGGGACCAGTTTTGTTCAACATCTTTGTGGGTGACATGGACAGAGGCATTGAGTGAGCCCTCAGCAAGTTTGCTGATGACACCAAGCTGTGTGGTGCAGCAGACAGGCTGGAGGGCAGGGATGGCATCCAGAGGGACCTGGACAGGCTGCAGAGGTGGGCACAAGCCAACCTCACGAGGTTCAACAAGACCAAATACAAGGTCCTGCATCTGCGTCAAGGCAATCCCAAGCACAAATCCAGGCTGGGCAGGGACTGGCTGGAGAGTAGTCCTCCGGAGAGGGACTTGGGGGTGCTGGTGGATGAGAAGATCAACATGAGTCAGCAGTGTGCACTTGCAGCCCAGAAATCCAAACAGATGCTGAGCTGGAAAAGTGTGGCCAGCAGGTCAAGGGAGGTGATTCTCCCCCTCTACTCCACCCTGGTGAGACCCTACCTGGAGTACTGCATCCAGTTCTGGAGCCCCTATTACAAGAGGGATGTGGACATGCTGGAATGTGTCCAGAGAAGGGCCACAAGGATGATCAGAGGGCTGGAGCACCTCTCCTATGAGGACAGACTGAAAGAGTTGGGGCTGTTCAGTTCGGAGATGAGGAAGCTCCGAGGTGACTTTATTTTGGCCTTCTAGTATCTGAAGGGGGCCTACAGAAGAGCTGGAAAGGGACTTTTTAGGCTATCAGGTAGTGACAGGACTAGGGGGAATGGAGCAAAGCTGGAGGTGGGGTGATTCAGATTGGATGTGAGGAGGAAGTTCTTCAGCATGAGAGTGGTGAGACCCTGGAACGGGTTGCCCAGGGGGGTGGTTGGGGTCACTTCCCTGGAGATGTTTAAGGCAAGGCTGGATGAGGCTCTGTCCAGCCTAATCTAGGGTAGGGCATCCCTGGACATGGCAGGGGGGTTGGAACTGGATGTACCTTGTGGTCCCTTCCAACCCTGACTGATTCTATGATCCTATGATTTATAGAACGATCACATAAACAATATCTAGATCTAGAAGTATCTAGTAATATGCATAAACAATCCATTCAATTTTTAACTAATGAACACTGGAAGATCTCTTGTGGTCAATAGTACTGCTTGGCCACGAGATGGAATTCAGGGACTCTTTCTGCTTAGGGCAGAATCTAGGTAATATGCAAAACCTAAGGTTTTTACTCACAAGTATTTCTCCCATCTTGCAGAGTTATCAATAAATTCAAAGTACCCAGAACACTTGCTGGTCTGGCCACTGGCTGCCGCCACTACTGCAGTTGCTGCAGCTGCGGCTGTGGCTGAGACTTGATTTACCCCAGGCTCCACAGATGGCTGGAAGAAGAAGAGGGGGTGCAGACAGTATCTGACCTGTTCCTGGTCGCGTTCAGGAGATGCAGTCTGCTCCAGCAGGTGCAGGTAGATGTCTTGCGATGCATCTCAGCAGATCTGTATCTCATGCTGCTAACTGCATGAAGACTATTCAAATTGCTCCTGGAAAGACGGTTCCAGGGTGGGATATAGCTTATACAGCTATATAATAATAATAAGGTATTACAGGCACAGATGCAGAACACAGAATAATAGCAACAATCATGGCAGAAGCATAAGCATGGCAAAAGCACGCTGTATTATCTGCCTATCTGCTTTTAGTATCAATGGCTGAGGTTGATTGGACCCTTTCAGACATTAGCATATCCAATCAGAGTGGCAGTAAGCCAAGTCTTACCATCTTTTGGTGAAAGCATAGGTTTGCTTATATCATATGGAGGGAGAGCAAAGGCCCAGCACAGGCATATGCATGAGGCTAGCACATGCACCTTGTTTACCACGGGTTGCAAGCAGGAGAAAAACAAGTTTTATAAGCCAGAGTGCTCAAACTCCATGGCACCAGGTCTTTTGTCTCTTTTCCCACCAGTTGCTTCTTCCCCAAAAACAAAGGGAAGGCAGAAAAACATGTCTGGGCAAGCCAGCACACATACAGGCCTATTTTGACCCTTCAGGTGTACCATGACAACATGGCACAATTCTAGAAGTTTACAAAGACGTTCTGGCTTGAGTATCAGCCTTAGTAAAAAGACAAGAAATTAATAACATTTAGTAACGTTAGAGTTATCTAACTTATTGAAATATAATTTATGTAAGAAATATGGGTAAAAATGCTACTGAAATACTAAGATTATCATAAAGCTGATATAAGGTATCTTTTCCTGCATCACTATTAAAGTTAGATACAGGCTTTCTGTCATTTTAAGCCACAAAAGCCTTGTTCACTCATTTTAATATAATTTATTACATCATATCTAATCCTTTCAGCACAACTTTCTTCCTGAACAACTCAGAGCCCTGATGTACTGTCAGGCACAGGGAGCTGATGAAGCAATATGTTTTTTCTACCTCTAATTTCTCAAACTTCTATTAGCAGTTCTATTTCATGTTATAACTGCAGGGTGGCATTCAGGGAGACATTCTGTATAGCAATGCATGATCTCAATCCAGAAGGGAAAATGGGGAGGGCGGGGTGGGGGGGGAAGAAAGACAAAGACAAAGGTTCAGCCCATCTTGTCACTCATCCATGTAGCAAGACATAGCTGTGAAATACAATTCCAATCGTGTATTTGTAACTTAAAAAAAAAAAAAAAAGAATCTAAGCATGCAATACTGTGAACAAAAGCAGGACATATCTTGAAGTTAATGGGTAATACTGTATACAATACAGACCTTTCTAAAAGGTTAGATTTTCGGATGTATTTTTTTAAGGAGTCAGTTATTTGTGGTTTAGCCTCATGTCACAGCTATTGCAGTTACGAGAGAAAGCTTTAAATAGGGATTTAATGTACTATCTAACCATGTAACCTTCCAGGTCATTCAGCCAGCTCCATGTCAGATGTCAACTGCTGCATTGGTCAATTACAGGCACTTGAATATCACATCTGCCACTTGCTGAAGATGTCAGAATTCTCAGAGACTTCAGAATGTCACAAAGTTCACTATTTCAGCATATATCTAATGCTTTCTTTCCATGAAAATTATCACACACAGACAAACCCGCTTTCTTAAATGGCATATTGGTCTTAGCTGCTACAGGAAATCAACTAAATTAACAAAGAGTATGTTTTGGTCTTTTTTGTCTGTTTGTTTTGTCTGAAAGGTGATCCAAATAATGAGATGAAATTGTAAAACTGATACAGCTGAACTAAGGATGAGGGACAAGCCATGGTTGTTGAAACTGTACATTCAATATTAATTTTTATAATTTTCACCACTAAAGGATTTGAACACTTGATCCCACTTGCCTCTTCTATGACTGCTCCAGTTTATCTACTTAACATCTAAGATCAGTGAACATACTAGGCTAAAGCATTTCCCAGGATTTCTTTTCTCTGACACATTTCAAATCACAGCTTTCCACTTTGATCAGCCATGTGATTTGGACTAGTTTCCAGCAACTGTCCTGCCAAAGCTTATACCTGACATCCTTTTCTCAAGCTTTTAACTTACCAGTCACACTCAACACCAAACACTGCAATCCCTTAAAAATCTTTTTCCTTGTCAACTTTTGCATGCTAGGGCTATACACCTCAATTTCTTACCTTTTTCTTACCACTTTTCTATTTTGTCAAGTATCCTCCTTACTTTTGGAAGAATTTAACAGTGGTCCACATCAGCCTCGCATTTTACTCCTACATACTTAGATCCTGGACAGCAAGACTCACTGATACAAACTCAAATATCATCTGTATGAAGTTATTTGTCTACCTCCCTCCCTTTTTTTCTAAGTAGATTTCTGGATTTGTCTTTTCTCGAACAGCCAGTTCTACAACTTCCTGCCACAACTGCTACAAATCTAGTTTTGGCTGACCATTCTCTTATCTTGCTACGGCTGCAATTCCATACAGTCTAGACAAAGATCTGGGTCTTCATCTCCAAGTCCATTCAACTTCACTTGCTCAACCACAATGGACAGCATCCTGGTTTCTTGATGTTAGTAACAGGCTTTCACCTTTGATTTAATTTCTCAGAACTCGCAGAATAAAGGACCACTGAACTCCTACAGCTGGAATCTTTATATCTTCTCTTTCAGGTGAACATTTCCCAACTCTCTAACAATTCTAAATTCCTTTCATATCGTGTAAGGTTTTGCAATGTTTTCATTACATAAAAATTGCCACCAAAAAAGACAGTTCCTGCCAACATTTTAAAATTAAGCTTTAGTTTAGCTGCACAACAGAAAACACCACTTTATCCTAAATTAACCCAGAGTCATAGCATACTTAAGTTTTAAGTGAGAGTTCAAAAGAGTAACTATGCCAAAATCTCCGCTGCACATTGTTCTGCTAGTATTAGATCTGTAAAAGTCAGAAGGCATCACAAATATTTTCTTCAATGTTTACAGTTGCAATTTCTGTATATCCACCATATGAATTTCATGTGACTGATTTACTTATGTTTAACAATCTTGCATTTTAACGCCAATTGTGTAAACATATGAAAACAAGGCAAATTTTTAAAATAAACTTTTGAAACTGTAGAAGCTTTAAGATTAGCTATAAAACAAACTATGTTGTGCTGGTTTGAACTAATTGGAGGATTTGAATGAAAAATTAGACTGTAGACTGAGAGAGGAAAGCACTAAATAACAATTATGAAATTAACAATGTTGTCTGAATAGGGAATGCCTCAACACTTGATTAAAGGAGACAGCTATTACCTTTCCTGTTGCTTAAGCATTCAAAGAAATAATTCCAGAATTTAAAGTCTGATCTGCTCCAGTTTTAGTTTAGGAGAGGTATCTCCATGCAGCAACTATAGCATTTACCTCTCCAGAAGATGAGACACAAGTGTGACATTAAGGGAAACAAGAAGAACTTCTTCAGGCACATCAGTGAGAAAAGGAGGACTAGGGAGAACATGGGATCCTTGCAGAAGGGAAATGGAGAGCTGTTGACAAAGGATATAGATAAGGCTGAAGTGCTCAGTGACAACTTTGCCTCAGTCTTCAACAGCAAGAGCTCCAACCACAATGTCTAACTGCAGAGGACAAAAGTAAGGACTAGGAGAATGAAGAGAAAGCAGCCGCAGTGCCGAAGGGACAGGAGCCCTCTGCTAATCTGGTTGTTTTGAGAACAGCTCTTAAAACAACTTTTTTTTTCTTTCTCAGTGAAACTCAGTGAAGTGACACACTGTGTTTAACTCTCTCTCAGCCAACAGTCTAATTTCTCACTCAAATCCTCCAATTAGCTCAAACCAACACACACCCTCAGCAAGTTTGCAGATGACACCAAGCTGTGCGGCACAGTTGACTTGCTAGAGGGAAGGGATCCTTCCAGAGGGACCTGGACAGGCAGAGAGGTGGGCCCAGGCCAACCTCATGACATTCAATAAGGCCAATTGTAAGGTCCTGCACCTGGCCAGTGCAATCCCAAGCACAGATACAGGCTGGGTGACAAATGGCTGGAGAGCAATCCTGAGGAAAAGGACCTGGGGGTCTGGTTGATGAAAAGTTCAACATGAGCCAGCAGCATGTGTGAAGCCCAAACAGCAACCATGTGCTGGGCTGCAGCAAGAGAAACATTACCAGCAGGGCAAGGGAGGTGATTTTCCCCCTTTACTCTGCTCTCCTCAGACCCTACTTGGAGTACTGTGTGCAGTTCTGGAGCCCCCAACACAAGAACATGGAACTATTGGAGCAAATCCAGAGGAGGCCACGAAGATGATCAGAGGACAGGCTATAAGAGTTGGGGGTCTTCAGTCTGGAGAAGAGAAATCTTCGAGGAGACCTTGTAGTAGCCTTCCAGTATTTGAAAAGGGCCTACAGGAAGGCTGTGGAGGGACTATTTACAAGGTCTTATAATTACAGGATGAGTGGTAATGGGTTTAATCTGGCACAGGGGAGATTTAAACTAGATGTCAGGAGGAAGTTGTTTACAGTGAGGGTGGTGAGATACTGGAACGGGTTGCCCAGGAAGGCTGTGGATACTCCCTCCCTGGAGGTGTTCAAGGCCAGGTTGGATGAGGCTTTGAGTGACCAATTCTAGTGGGAGGTGTCCCTGTCTGTGGCAGGGGGTTTGAGGTCCCTTCCAACCTAAACCATTCTATGATTCTATGACATGTAGCACTAACTGTCAGCAGCATAACTTTGTAAATAACATTCAGTACATTTATAGTGTTCTACAAGGAATGCTCTGGTAAACGCAGCATATTCATCTTAGAGGGGCTGTTTGCAGTGATTAGTTCTTGAAAATGTAACAGGCAGAGGTTTTTACTCATCTAGAGAAAGTAAAGAATAAATCACTACTGTTGACTTGGTGATACAAACTGAAGCAACTTCACACTGACAGATGTTAGAAAATATTCTTTGTTGTGATCAATGCCACAGTGATTGAAAAAGCTTTTACCACTCGTAAGATGCCTTGGTCAGATGGCTGAATTCATCAACACTAATTTTTCTGCAGTGTATTGATTCTGAAACTAATTTTTATTCAAATTGCAACCTCCTGTCCCTCCATCAGTACCCTGCTCCTGATGATTATTACTGTTACTAGGAAATTTGCATGCAATACTTAATTGAACATTTGGAAATATATATGATGCAAAGACACTATTCTACCCTAGAGGAGTAGATACTCTGTACAAGCAGAATGCACAAAATCTATCTGAATATGTAGGAAATGAAGCTCATAGATGTCCTTTAACATATCCCAGGAGAAAGCTGTTCATAAACCAGCCTTAACTCAAATTACTGTCTCTGCACATCTTGGAGATACATAACAAATATACTTTCACACAAACGTCCTGAAAATCAAAGCCTCAGTCTCACTATTATATATGAAGAAATTAATATCACAGAATGGCAGTGCAAGCTCTTATACTATGAAATAACTCAAAGTATCACAAGATGGACATAGGGAAACCCAGTGATAAACACAAGGACATTTTCTACCAATTGTTCACAATGCTTGTAGATAAAAATGACTAAGAAAAAGGAAATTTCACATTGAAGCAAGCTTGTTTGTACGTCATACACTGAAGTGTGAGTGTGATCCAGACCAGATCACCAAGCAAGATGAAAATACAAGTGTTGAAATGATGTCAGGTTCAGCAAGACCAGTGGTGAACATTTCTGATTAAGCAGTCACAGAAAACTGAGCTGCCCAAAGACAGATTTGCCACCTCCATATTTTATATGTTTCTAGACAATTAGAAAAGGTGGCCTGCGACAGTTCCCCCTTCTTTTCAGGCATGTGAAAGTATATCACCCTGCACACAATGCTCTCTTACCAATCTAGTTACCAACAGTCAAGTGGAAGGGTTCTTGAGACAACTAAAACTCTGGAATACTTTTTTTTTTTCCCTTTAATATCACCACACTCACCTCCCATAGACACACAGGAACTAAGCCAAAGAGGACTTTAAACATGGGTCTTTTACTTGATCAGCCTTCGAGTATACTGTATCAACTCCAGAGAAAATTAAATGAGGAAAACATTACAACAGCCCAGGGACACTTCTCCTTAAATTTTATGATTACAACTTAAGAGCTCTTTGTCACAGATATCATAAACTGATTAAATCATTTCATGGCTGACCCCTACTGACTATGCTAAGGGAAAAGAGAGGGCTATTAATAACTACCATTTCTGACAGCTGCCCAGGGGCAATGTAGCCTTTTGGAGCAATAAAGTGACTCCCCAGCTCACTTACTGAATACTAAATATTGATTCATATTATGAGTGTTGTCAAACACAGACTGCAGTTCTGAAGATCTGTAGTGGTAGGTCATCAGGAATAGCATTAGCAAATGTCAGGTCAGGAATCAAAGGGCTGCCAGACTCTTTAAGAATGAGAATTATCGATCCTATAAAATGTGAAACAGATCAAATACTCATGATGATGGAAGCTAAAAGTGAAGATGGGCTAAAAGTCAGACTTTAAACAAAACTGTTGAGCACAGTTTTAGCTTCTCTGATACCTATGGTTATTTTGATGGTGATGTCAACAGAGATAAGATCTTACCTGATGAATCCTGCAACAACAATGGATTCCCTTGCCTTTGATGAGTGGGAGTATGCACATTTTGGATTTTCTAGAAAGAAAATCCCTTAAAGCTGAAGAATTGGTTGTGCAGAAGGATATTCCCAACTGACATCCCAACTTGTCATTGGATTATGTCATAAGGAGTGCAAAGGAATTTTGGTTAGAATAAATCTTCATTTTGGATAGCTACTGCTGTACGTTTTGTGGTGCCTCTGTGGCTCTGCCACCCATGCTCTAACACTCTGGGATCTCATCTCTGTGGTGAGGATCCTGCCTGCCCTGGGGTAAATCTTGGATCCTGGCTGTCCTCAGTGCTGCAGAGGAAGGCAGGAGAGGCCAGTTTGATGGGGAATGAGCAGCAGACACTATCCCAGACAAAAGGGATCCAAGGAGCCCTGACAAAGGGTCATGCTGCACAGGAAGGCAAAAAAAAAAAAAAAAAAAAAAAATCCTGGAGACCAGGGCCAATCTGCTCCAGGGGAAAATTCCTTCTGATCCCAGTGCTGTTGACAGGCTGTTCCCTGAGCATGTGGGCAAGACCTGCCCCTCAACTCACAGCCTGCTCACACCTCGCAGGAGAAGCCCAATCCCTGTACTTCCTCAACTGGAGCCATCTCAAGAGCTTCCTAGAGTGCACAAATGAACCTGGTTTGATTGAACTTGGAGGTAGGAATCCTTCCTGTGTCTGGCAGAACAGCAGTGGGTGTTCCAAAGGACTGGGATCTCTGGCAATATGTCTATATCCCATTTCTCACACCTCTTGTCCCCAGTTCTACTTCAGATGAGGACAGTGAGCTCTGTGGTGGTTCTCAAAGAAGGCCTTCCCTTGGTATTGACACTGCTATTCAGCTGAAAAGGCCTGAGAGCCTTGGATACCTCCAGGTGTTGGTGGTGGTTCTCATTGCCAGCAGCCTCATTCAGTCTCTGGTCTTTCTCCCTGAGCTTCCACCAATTAATTCCACCAGCTCCTTGAGGACATCCTCTGGAAAGTCTGCAAGCTGCCCCCAGGCCAGCTGTGCCAGCAGGAGCGGGGAGGATGCTCCCTTTAGCATGCCTAAGGACAATGTCACTGCTGTGTTGCCAGGTGATGGCATTGTGAGCTGGAGATGATGGGAACCCCCATATGCTGCCCTGCCCAACACCCTTCTGCTCACGCACTTCAGAGGAAGGCTTTTGTTACTTAATTACTTAGAAATATCTATACTCCTCTCTTCATGCTTTGAAGTCTTATATAAAAGCAAACTTCCAAACTCCAGAAACATTCAGGAAATCTCACTTGTATTCACCCGAGCAAACCAACTCTTGGCAAGCACTACCCTGATGACATTATCCTTTGAAAAAACAGAAATATGTAGACTGGTTTCGCAGTGGCTGAAACCTATATGTTTAATAACATATGCATGGCTACTGAAAGACAGAACTGCTAACATATATTTACTTTCAAAGGTGTGCAAAAATGGATGTACTTTCAACATGAAATCAAATTTATGTTTCCCATTAAATAATATAGTCACAAATGCTTTTTAATTTTCTCTACAGTCTCTGGTGTCCAACTACTTCACAGCAGTGGAATAAAGATTTTTATTTCAAAACACTGGTCATATTCAGGTGGTTTTGTATCTGCACAAGAAGCAAACAAGAAATAAAGAGGCTACAAATATGTTTGCAAAACATAAAAATATAAAGCTAGACCCACCATTTTAATAAAACTTTCCAAAGACAAAAATCCATTAACAAGCAAAACATGCTAACTAATTCATTAAATTTTTCATAGCCAATGTAAAGTTATTCAGTGTTAATTTTTTTTTTTGATATCACATTCACTACTGATCTGCTACATAACAGATAATACATTCTGAATTTTTGTTTATTAACAAGTCTTTGTAATTAACTTTCTTTTAAATCATAAGTATGATACTGTTTTAATTTCCCTCGCATTCTCTACCCTATCATTTGAAATCACATTAAGCTGACTCTTTAGCAGGCCACCTGGTGTAATTTTATGACATTGAAGTGAGCTGTTCTAGTATGTAGGAAACACTGACAAGTCTTCTGGGCTGAAATCCATTTCTCCAACTGATGACAGAGCTGGGGGGAATTAATTTTTGCTATTCATAAATACCTGACAGGTTTAATGTAAATGTTTTGAAAAAAGACCTCAGCATATACTGCACATACTTTATATATGCAGTAGAGCACTGGAATGCTGTCTTTACAGCCCATTCAATATTTAGCTGTTGCTATTTCTAAAATTACTGAAATGTCTTAAATTACATCCATATTTTATTTTTCTCTGTGTGTATATATATATACATATATATGTATAGACATATATATATATATATATACACGAAATAAACAAAGTT
>VWZI01005106.1:49387-60606 GCA_013396835.1 Psilopogon haemacephalus
TACACGAAATAAACAAAGTTTCCATGAAGCCTTCCAGTCACCAAGAAAAACCTGAGACATTTAGGACAATTTTTTAAATCAAAAATCTACAAAATAAATATGTACAATGACTCACCCAGTAAATTATTGAGGAATGAGCTGCTTGTGCATATGACCAGAGGGAATTCTATTACATACCTACATGACCTTCTCATTTTTCTAAACAACAGCAGCAGCCTTATCATTATGATCAACTCCTCATCTCCATCCCTCTCTACAAAAAGAACAAAAATCACAGAATCACAGAATGGAAGGGACCTTGAAAGCTCATCCAGTCCAAGCCTCCTGTCACAGTAGGATCACCTATACCAGGTCACACAGGAACAAATACAAGTGTGTTTTGAATATCTCCAGAGAGGGAGACTCCACAACTCCCCTGGGCAGCCTGTTCCAGTGTTCTGTCATCCTCACAGGGAAAAAAATCCTCCTCACGTTTAAAATGAAACCTCCTATACTTCAGCTTTCACCCATTGCCCCTTGTCCTGTTGTGAAACTTACTGCATTTTCTTTCAAAACCATTACAAACACTGAATGTAAGACACACAAATAAAACCAAAGCAAACAGACTGTTTTAATAATAAAAACTTTGATTCTAATTGCGTAAAGAAAAAAAACCTTTAATGAATGCAAAAATTAATTACCTTCCTATTTTTGTGAGTATACCTGTACATCAGTGTCTACCAAATTACAGAATCATAGAATCAACCAGGTTGGAAGAGAACCTCCAAGCTCATCTAGTCCAACCTATCATCCAGCCTTATCCAATCAACCAGACTATGGCACTAAGGGCCTCATTCAGTCTTTTCTCCAATACCTAACCATAATAAAAAGAAATTCTATAAATGAGAAATGTCACTTTTTGAGAAAAAAAAAAAAAGTCTAAGAGATTTTTACTAAAAACTTGCAAAATATCACTTTTAAAAATGTTTGACATTGTGCTGGTTTGAGGATAATTGTAGTATTTTAATGAGAGAAATTAAATCCTTGGCTGTGAGAAGAAAATAACAGTGACCTATATCACTCATTCTTCTGCTGAGAGATGCAAGTAGTCAAAATATGGATAAGGCACTCACTTCTCACACACTTCTCACTTAGTTCCTCACTTCTTCTCTGTCAGTCTGTGGGTCTGGTTGCATCTTGCCCTGAGTCCTTTGCATGAGATCTATGTAATGCAGTCTAACATTTTCTTATAACCTACTTGTCGTCCTTTGACATCTCACCTCAGACCTCTGCAGATTTATCATGTGAACTATACAGAGACTGATCTGGTTATTTCTGAGGTGTGGGGGGGAAGCAGGGGGAGGAGGGGTTAGTTCAGCAGCCTTCTGGGCAATCTCTTTTTGGAGAGATTTTCTATTTCTATATTACTTTTAACTTGTATTTAACTGTAAATATCTGTGTATATTGTGTACAGATATGCTTGCAAATTGTGCTAAGCTGTAAATACAGCTTCCTTAACTTTCAGCTGGCTGAGTTTAGTCTGGGTGAATTCCTCACCATGGCAGGGGGTGGCTAATTCCCAAACCACTACAGACATAAAAAGCATATTGGAAACATGATGGTAGAGAGATGAGATGATTCACCTCACTAATAGCAAAGTGGGATATGTCACTATTGAACAAACTGAAAAACAAAACAAAAAAAACTTTTTAATATATCAGAAGCTTCGTCAAGAGACAGTAACATTAAAAAAAAAAAAAACAAAACAAAAAAAAAAACCCAAAACCCAAGCAAACCCAACCCAAAAAACAACTCCAACCCAACAAAAAGCCAGCATAGAAAGACATAGGTAAAGGGAAATAAGATCATATAGAAAACCATATATAAAGTAGCTCCAGAATACTCAGCACTCATGAGACCACACCTTGAGTACTGTGTCCAGTTTTGGTCACCACAGTTTAAAGGGACATTGAGGTGCTGGAGCAGGTGCAGAGAAGGGTGACAAGGCTGGTGAGAGGTCTGGAAAACATGACCTATGAGGAGCGGCTGAGGGAACTGGGGTTGTTTAGTCTGGAGAAGAGGAGGCTGAGAGGAGACCTTATTGCCCTCTACAACTAACTAAAAGGAAGTTGTAGTGAGGCTGGTGCTGGTCTCTTCTCCCAGATTACTAATGATAGGTGTGTTGGTTTGAGCTAATTGGGGGATTTGAGTGAGAAATTAGACTATTGGCTGAGAGAGATAAACACAGTGTCTTACTTCACCCAGACCTTTACTGAGAAAGAAAAAAAAAAGAGAANGTGGTAGGGGGGTGTTTGGTTACCCTCTCTTGGGGATTTTGGTCTCTGGGAGGGGTGTGGTGTCTGTATTACCTTTTCACTGTATATATCTGTAAATATCTGTTATATCTTGTAAATATTTGCTTGTAAATATTGTGCATTGTTGTAAATATAAAGCTTCATTTATTAACTTCCAGTGTCCTGAGTTCTAGCCGGGGTTTATAAAAGGTGTGGGGGGGGCAGGTAACTGCCTAACCCACTACAATAGGACACAAGGAAATGGCCTCAAGTCGCATCAGGGGAAGTTTAAATTGGATGTTTGGAGGAAGTTCTTTACTGAGTGGGTGTTCAGGCACTGGAACAGGCTGCCCAGAGAGGTGGTGGAGTTGCCATTCCTGGAGGTGTTTAAAAAAAAAGTGGATGTGGCACTTGAAGCTATGGTCTAGTGATTAAGGATGCTGGGATGAAGGTTGGACTGGATAATCCTGGTGGTCCTTTCCAATCATAGCAATTCATAGTGATTAGATGTTGTGCTGAGGGATTTGGTTTAGTCAAGGACTTGTCAGTGTGAAACTAATGATTGGACTTAGTGATCTTGAAGGTCTTTTCTAAACTAAGAAATTCTGTGATTCTGTGATTCTGTAATACACAGGCAACACCAACAGTTACAAGTCCCCAAAACAAATGGTATTCACTCAGGAATGCTAAATAAATCCAAGAATTAAACAGAGGAACTGTGGTGTGTGACCTTCCACTTAAACCTGTCTTACTGTATGAGGACTGCTAACATGGCCATGTGCCTAAACATGACATCAGGAGAGACCCAGCACCAAAAGATATTTGATCATATTTCTGAAATAAGAGCTACAGCCCTCATATAAATTAAAAGCCAACAATTACCATTAAAAAAATTGAAATAAATTGTCAGCTTCCAGAGAGAGACGAAGTTGCCAACATATTTCAGGAGTCTGTGCTAGAATGCTGGAAAAGTTTTCGAAAATGCAGGTGAAGCATGAGAACTTAATTTAGGTCCAACTGAAATGACTAGAGTAGAACAACTAGAGGGGACTGATGAAACTGAGACATTAATGGACATTTAAATGAAAGCCAAAAATACAACACAGACAAATGTAAAGCAACCCATAGAGCAAGAATAGTCCTCAATTCATTAATAAAAAACTGGTCATTGCAAGACCATGAGATTAAAATAACCAGTTGTACAACACAGAGTAGCCTGCAAAAAAAGCAAGCAGAAAATAAATAATTATTAGGAAGGGAGAAAATACAGAGTATTATTATGCTACTGTATAAATCCATAATTAGTTCTCATCTTGACAACTACATGCAATTCTGAGCAATTCTGAGGGTATATAGTAAAATCATGAAAATATGCGAGGGCAACAAGAATGAGCAAAGGTCTCAATATGAGAAACAAATAAGTAGACTAAGACAGCTATGGTGATATTCACATGGTTATATTACAGGGTACTAGGTTGTGTTGTTATGTCTGATTTGGTGTTTGTAGAATGATATACTCATAGAATGGCTTGGGTTGGAACTGATGTTAACAATCACCTTTTTCCAACCCCTCCTGCTATGAGCAGGGGCACCTTTTACTAGGTTGTTCAAAGCCCCATCCAATGTGGCCTCAAACACTTCCAGAGAGGGGGCACTCACAGCTTCTCTGGGCAACCTGTTCCTGTGCATCACCACTCTAACAGTGAAGAATTTCTTCCTCATATCTAATCTAAACCTATTCTCTTTCAGTTTAAAAAAATGTGCCCTCATCCCAATCTTTCCTGTAGGGCCCCTGTAAGTACTGAACTTTTGCTACTAGGTCTCCCCAAAGCTGCCTCTTCTCTAGGTTGAAAAGAGCCCAGCTCTCTCAGCCTGTCCTTATAGGGGAGGTACTCCAACCTCATGATCATCCTTGTGACCCTTCTCTGGGCCGACTGGAGGAGGTCCATGTTTTTCTTACAATAGGGGTCCAAGAGCTAAATAATGCTACTGTGTTGCTGTAAATACCTTACATTGTTAGAAACAATCTAATCAGAAGAGTGGGTTTAGAATGTCAAAATACCATGCTCTGGCAGGTAGGAAGATGGAAAAGAAATTATAGACTCTTGAAAAATACATGACGTTTTGATATCATAAATAGAAAACTAAAATTTTCCTAGTACTCAAATATTTTTATTTAAGGAAATTTGGATATCTGTGATGTGGATGATTGACTGAAAAATTATTTTCTCCTTGTAGTACCACACAAAGTAACCAATGGCTATACCAGATGATTGAGATGTGACAAAATGACAGATCATAGCTGAAGAGCAAAATTTGCAGTAGGCTACAATTAAAGACGCCTAAAAAGCCAAACTCTATCACTAGACACACTATATACTTTAAAATTATTAATATAAAACATGAAAACCTATATATGGATTAAAATGAAAGACTTAAAAAAATTAATCTCTTTTAACAGATTATGTCTATTCAACCTATTTTTATTTTGTTTTTTAAAAAAAAATCACAAAGACTCAATATCAAAGAAGCTCAGTACCTGATTTTGGATCACTCAGACTGTTAATTCAGACAGATAAGTATAAATATTCTAGAATTAAGAATACTGGCAAAACATAGAAGTCTCAAGGTTAGATCCCTTTTTAGTGGACATAGTATTCTATCTATTTTATTACCTCTGAAATATTTTTAGCAAGGACTCAAGTGCAGAAATTGAGGTGGCAAAAATAGAATCATAGAATCACAGAATGTCAGGGGATGGAAGGGACCTCGAAAGATCATCCAGTCCAATCCCCCTGCCAGAGCAGCATCTCCTATACCAGATCACACAGGTAGGTTTTGAATATCTCCAGTGAGGGAGACTCCACAACCTTTCTGGGCAGTCTGTTCCAGTGTTATTTCACCCTCACAGGGAAAAAAACTCCTCATCATGTTTAAAAGAAACTTCCTATGCCTCATCTTCCACCCATTGCCCCTTGTCCTGTTATTGGGCATCACCAAGCAGAGCCTGGCTCCATCCTCCAGGCACTCACCCTTTACATCTTTATAAACATTGATGAGGTCACCTCTCAGTCTCCTCCAAGCAGCAGAGCCCCAGCTCCTCGTAACAGAGATGTTCCATTCCCTTCAGCATATTTGTGGCTCTGTGCTGGACTCTCTCAAGCAGTTCTATGTCCCTCTTGAACTGAGGGCCCCAGAACTGAGCACAGTATTCCAGATGTGGTCTCACCAGGGCAGGAGAACCTCTCTCAACCTGCTAACCACAGCCCTTCTTATACACACCAGAACGACATTGGTCTTCCTGGCCATAAGAGCACACTGCTGGCTCATGGTTGACCTCCCATCAACTAGGACCCCCAGATCCTTTTCCCCTTTGCTGCCTTCCAACAGGTCAGTCCTCAACCTATACTGATCCCTGGAGTTGTTCTTTCTCAGGTGCAAGTCTCTAGACTTGCCCTTGTTGAATTTAATTCAGTTTCTCCCTGCCCAGCCCTTCAGCCTGTCTGGCTGAATGGCAGCACAGCCTTCTGATGTGGCAGCCACTCCACCCAGATTGATGTCATCAACAAACCTGCTGACTGTGTACTCTGTGCCCTCATCCAAGTCCTTGATGAAAATATAGAACAGAACTGGTCCCAGTGCCAACCCCTGTGGGACTCCACTAGTTACAGGCCTCCAACTAACCTCCATCCCATTAATCACAGCTCTTTGGCTTCTTTCCTTCAACCAGTCCCCAGTCCACCAGAAGGATGCTGTGGGAGACAGTGTCAAATGTTTTACTGAAATCAAGATAAAGCACATCCACTTATCTACCATCATCAATCTGCCTAGTTATGTCCTCATAAAAGGCTATCAGGTTGGTCAAACATGACTTCCCCTTGGTAAAACCATGTTGCCTGCTTGTCAACATGGTAGTGGGGCTTTATTTGAAGTATAGTTAGACATAAGGATAAAACAAAACAAATTGAGGCATCTGAACAACTTCTATATTGTGTCATAGCCAAGGCCAAAATGATACCCACAACTCATTTGTTTGCTAACTGATTTGCACTTTTCCTAGCCAAAGCGATGATGTTAACGCACCAGTAATAACATCTGTTTTCTTGCTTTTTCAGCTACATATATTTAGCTGCAATCCATAGTTTTTTATAATCTTTTATTGTAACTACACATCTGTTTGCTCAATAAACTTCTGGTCACAACCAGGTAGCACAGAGTATGACAAACTCGGATATAATAAAAAGAAACAAACAAACATTCCCTACCCAACCCCTGTCCCGTCTCTCATGTGTCCTGTCCTGTCCCATCCCCCCCACCCAAAAAAAAAAAAAACAACAAAAAAACACCAAAAACCAACCCAAACCCAAAACAAGTAAGAAAAAAAGTATGCCCATATTGCATCCTGAGCCTAATATCACAGAACTACAGAATTAACCAGGTTGGAAAAGTCTTCTGGGATCATCAAGTCCAAGCTATCACTTAACCCTCCTAATTAACTAAACCATGACACTAAGTGGCTCATCCAGACTCCTCTTAAACACCTCCAAGGATGGTGACTCCACCACCTCTCCATCAAAATCCCTCACTTAATTACACAGCCAGGATTCCAAAGAAACAGAGAACAACACCATGTGTAAGTGACTGAATGACCTGTTCTTGTTATGCACAACATCTCTTCCTCACTCTACTGACATCCAGGGGTTAGCCCTGAGGGAGTTAAGTGAGGTTTTCTGTATGTCTCATTGAATAGGAATACAAACTAACAGAAATAATAACTCAAAATTGCTATAAAATGACCGCTACCTCCAAATGCAGAAGTAAATGACATGCACTTTAATGTAACACATTTCTTCTCATTTTATATTAGATTTTAAAGTTTGTATAAAATGTATGGAAAAGTACTACTCGTGTGAAGAAAATAAATTACAAAGCTTAAAATCCTTAATCAAATGCTGCTAATCCTGAACCATGTCATATGGCTTGTTATTTTTTTTTTTAATTGAAGCAATTTTTTATTATTTAGTTCTTGTTGAGGGAATAGATGAAACTATTGAAATTCTTTGTTTAGGACTTACATCTTCTTGGCACAAAATTACATTAGAAAGCTGTCACAGAATCACAGAACTTTAGAGGTTGGCAAGGATTTCCAGAAATCACAGAGTCCAACCTCCCTGCCAAGGCAGGATCCCCTAGGGTAGTTCACACAGGAACACATCCAGGTGGGTTTTGAACGTCTCCAGAGAAGGAGACTTTCACAATGAGATTTGACTACTTCACACAATCCTTCATGTGGAAAGTGATTTTCTATGTGGTAGCTGCTATGAAGAGAGCTAGACCCAGAGCCCATCCACCACATGACTTTACCGGTAGCTACATGTTCTTTGCAAGGTAAAAACACAGCTCCAAGGCACAGGAACCTTTCTACTGCATGAGGTGAGATGAAAGAGTAGAGCAGTCTTTCTCCTGCAAAACCTACCATCTGCAACTGTAGGCAAACATTTGAAATCTAGCAAGACATCTCTGAAGTATTACAAAAATTACTGATGCTTACTCTAAAACTCAGGTATGACCTTGAGGATCTAGTGGGAGATGTCCCTGCCTATGGCAGGGGGTTGGAACTAGATGATCTTTGAGGTCTCTTCCAACCTAAACCATTCTATGATTCTATAATTTATATCACAATAATTTATAGCAATTTTGCATCATTTATACTATTTAATAGAAATTGATTTTTCTCATATAGTTAAGCATGTCCAGACACCCAGATGACTGTTGAGTAGAGGCACCACAGCAGTCTAAATGGAGAATGTACATGGCTAGCAGCACAGAAGTGTGAGAAGAAAGCCAACCAACTGAGATTTGGCATTTTCAGACAACATAGAACTAACACATCCTACTAACTGCAAGCCAAAATGTTTTCATGTAGCAATGACCTTCTATGCATGTAATAGAAAAGCACATAGCTAATGTCATGTGAGAATATCAATGAATAACAGCAGAGACATAAAAACCATTAATTTCCTTCTCTTGTGTTTTCTCAAACACAGCTGACTGTCTCATGTTAGAAGTTCACTGAGCCTGTTTAAACCAGTGTATTCCTGTTAGCCCTTGTTTTGAATTTGTAAAAAACACCTCCAATTCATGTGGGGCAACTGATCCAAAGAAAGTAGAAGCAGAGGCAGAGAAAGTGTTCTAGACTACAGGAAAAAGGTCTAAAAATGCAATGCAGAAAGCATCTTAGGTTGTCTCAGTGTAAATAACATGTGTTTTGTAAGAGCAGCATCAAGAGAAATGATCCTTCAGCAGTGAATCCATGGTTTGTGCCTGAGGTCAGCAAGTGTTTCATTTCATTCCAGGCTTGTGACCAGTCCTGTCACTAGAACTTCTGCTTACTCCAATTTCCTAATTTAATTCTCTCCCAAATTAAACCTCAGAGAATTCTGTCACAATGGAATTCACTTCTTAGTGAAATAAATGGACTGTTATAGACAGGCACTTTCAGCTGTAGCTAAGTTTTCCACCAACCACCACTGCTTTCCATCCCACATTTGCCTAACAACCAGAAAAAGCAGCCAGGTGCAGAAACACACATTTACAGTTGTCAAACAATTCACAGTTAGTGAATTCAGAAACAAAAATATTATTTACAGAATCACCAGCAATACAACCACATCACTCACTGGAACTCAACTAGACCATCATCCAATATACGTCAGCCACTCTTATGTCCCTCCTAAGAGAGATTTTGGATAATTTTTAATAGTGTAGGTACGTCTACTATATTTTATATACATACAATTTCCCCATCTATATTTGCACAACAAATCATTTACACACACAACTTCTCTGAAAGCCTAAAACCACAATCTATTTTGCTATGTCTTCAAAGAAACTGCATGTGTCAAATGTTGAAATTTTGTCAATGCATTATACCTCTGTACATGGCTAAGTATAATTCAAGATGTGGCTTGTGTTAGAAATACAGGTGTACATATAACCACTATTGTAGACACAGATAGATTAAACTAACAATAAAATAAATTACTATGAGGAAAAATCATATTATAGCTACTACAGAAGGCAAAATAGGATGAAAAAAATAATGAAAAAGGCTATGAAAATATAAACTGTACAGACCCTATGATCAAAGTATAATCAGCAACCTCCAGTTGGGAATTCTGGAACCCAACGCATCTACCTATTCAAAACTTGGCATTCTTCAAAATGAAGCAAGAGGTCCACAACACAGTCTTAAAAGATCACTAGATTTGCTCAGAGGATTGAATCCAGGTAAACCTAGTACCCCTAGTGTTCACCATCTGGCTAAGGCAAAGCTATGGCTCCCAGGTGATAAACGTTGCACCATTGTGGAGCTTGCCTTGAGCCCATACCCAGGAAACATCTTAGGATTTGATGTCCTGGCTGGTAAAAGATGGTATCTCCCCGATGGCACCCTATGGTCCTTTGGATTCTACGAGGTGGGAGCAAAGGGGGCAAGCAATGTTTGTACTAATGCTTTGCATGTTGCTCCAGCTCTTCCCAAATCTAGCCTGACTTGCGTGAACCAGTATCCCTTGCCAGCTGCAGCCAGACAAGGCATCTCTGAAGTGACTGCAGATCTGGAGCCGAGGCAGATCATCAGCAGGACGCACTCACCATACAACTCTCCAGTGTGGCCAGTGCAGAAATCAGACGGTCGGTGGCAATTAACCATTGACTACAGGAGGTTAAATAGCAATACATGCCCTCTTGCAGCAGCAGTCCCAAGCCTTACATCCGTGGTGACAGCCATTCAGGCTGCATCCCATGCATGGATGGCTGTGATGGACGTGAAAGACATGTACTTCATGGTCCTGCTGCAAGATGAAGACAAGGCCCAATTTGCCTTCACCTGGCAAGGTTTCCAATTCACATTTCATGTCCTCCCACAGGGTTACAAGCATTTGGGCACAATCACACAAAATGCCCTAGCAACTTTACTTGACACTGTCACAGTCCCCCAGGATGTCGTTGTTTATCAGTATATTGACGACATTTTGGTTGGGGGGCGTGATAAAGAATAGGTGGGATCAGTAGCTGCAGCCATGTGGGAGTTGCTAATCAAAGAGGGGCTGCAGATTCCACTAGATAAATGTCAAGGCCCAAGCCAGGATGTCAAATTTCTAGGTTCCTGGTGGGTGGCAGGTGCAGTAGCAGTGCCAGAGGATACTCTGGAGTCCATTGCAAAGGGGCAAATTCCTAATAACAAGAAGGAATTGCAAAAGCTACTTGGTACCTTGAGCTATTGGAGAAAGCACATTCCAGGTTTCTCTGTCATAGCACGTCCCTTGTATGACTTGCTGAAAAGCATTAAGTCTGGGACTGGACACCAAGGCACACTGAAAGCCTGACCATCCTGAAGGATGAGCTCCAGGCTTTCCAGAATCTAGGCCCTCTGCACCCAAAAGATGCCCTTAGGGCTGAAGAGGGCTTTTCTGAACATGCCTCATACTGTGGGATATTCCAAAGGGGACCCGAAGGCCCAAACAGAGCTCTTCTGTTCTCCACCATGACTTTTAAGGAAGCTGAGCAGAGGTACTCAGAATGGGAGAAAGGACTTCTTTCCCTTACCCGAGCTGTCAAGGAGGCAGAGAAAATTCGTACCACACAAGATATTGTGGTACAGGGCCCTTTTCCTCTGCTAAAGGCAATCCCTAAAGGGAACTCCTCCACCTGAGGGGATAGCCCAGAAAACCACTGTGAGGAAGTGGTATGCCTATTTAGCAGGGTTTGGACAGCATATGGCATTAAGACAAGGTCCAACCAAAGTGTCCAAATTGCAACAGCCAGTGAATCTGGACATAGCTCTGCTAAGCCAACCCTATAGACCCTCTCCAATACAGGTAGCACCTGAGGTCACTGCAGACTCTGACACTGAGGGCATGTGGTTCACTGATGCATCCTCCC
>VWZI01005107.1:2188-15687 GCA_013396835.1 Psilopogon haemacephalus
CGGGTGCCCAGTCCTTGTGCTGTTAGAATCATAGAATCAGTCAGGATTGGAAGGGACCACAAGGATCAGCCAGCTCCAACCCCCCTGCCATGCCCAGGGACACCTCACACTAGCTCAGGCTGCCCACAGCCTCTGCCACCCTGGCCAAAAACACCTCCAGGGATCTAGCCCCAAACACCCCCCTGGGCAACACATTCCAGTTCCTCACCACTCTCATGCTCAGCAACTTCCTCCTCACCTCCAGCCTCAATCTCCCCACCTCCACCTTTGCTCCATTCCCCCTAGTCCTATCACTCCCTCACAGCCTCAAAAGTCCCTCCCCAGCTTTTCTGTAGCCCCCTTCAGATCCTGGAAAGCCACCAGAAGGTCCCCTGGGAGCCTCCTCTTCTGCAGCCTGCACAGCCCCAACTCTTTCAGTCTGTCCTCGTAGGAGAGATGCTCGCCTTGATCTTGGGTTGTTGTGTCAGGTGGCCAATTCTCCAGCTCCTCAGCTGTGCCTTCCTTGCCAGATGTTCACATGGTCCAGGACTTGAATCTGATTACTACAGCCCAAAAAAACATGCAGAGTCATACTTGGACATCTTGCAGCTGCAGAGGTGCAGACCCAGAAATGCCTGCTTGAGTCCTTAGGAGCCTCAAGTGACAACAGTTTTGACCTTTGCTATCCTGCCAATCTCGATGTTAGAGTTAAGTTTCCTATTGCAGGTCGTCTCAGAGGGAGGCACTGAAATCTTGTTAGTGAGAGGCTGAAAGGAAATGGGAATGGGAGACATAGGAAGGAGCTTTAAAAAGGTGAAATAAATCCAGTAACAGGAAGATCTGATTTTTATTTTTTTTGTTTTAAATGCACAGTAATAAATGGGATGAATCAATGGCTGGAGTTACTGTCAGGAAAGGACCTTCTCCACATGCAGCCTTTGTGTTGTCATCAGAGGGGCCTGTCAGTGGCTGGCTGGGGACAGGAGAGCCTCTCTGGGCTGTACTGAAGTACAGAATCCAGTCAACTGCTCAGGATGCAGTTGGCGTTCCTGGTCTTGACCGACTGCTGGCAGATGGCCTGGCTCTCAGGTTGACTAGCAGCCCTGCCTCTGTGCAGCCTGTCATCGAGCTCAGTAGGAGAGCAGGAGCTTTCCTTGTCTCAGCACAGAGCTCTGCTCTGTATTTCCAGTGCTTCCCCTAAATTCAAAGCTTTGCCCTCAGATTGTTTTGCTTAGAAATGCAGACTTGAAGCAGGCAGAGGAGGGGAGGATCTGTAGGCTCAAGACATGACAGGACATCGAGGGAGGCTCCCAGGAGGATGGAGGCTCCCTTTTTACTAGGAGCCCCATGGAAAAGACAAGGGGTGGTGGGGGACAGTTTACTGCTGGGGAGATTGCCACTGAGCTCCAGAAGAAAATCTTTCCCCGTGAGCACAGTCAGATACTGGAGTCCTCTCCCCAGGGGCAGTGGTGGAGTCTCCTGCACTGGGCAGTTTGTAGGCTGAGCTTGGCAGGCTGCTGGGGCAACTCACTGCAGCTCCACTCTCACCTAGCAAGCTTGGAGCAGATGATCCTTGGGGTCCCTTCCCACCTTCCAATTCTGGGATTCTTCTTCAGGGTTACAGCTTAGTGTTAACACATCTCAAATGGTGAGTAGAAAATGGTGATAGTTTGGGGGTCTTTAAAGATCCAACTGGAAAACCTTCTGTTTTGTGAACAGAGAAGGGAGGTATTTTTAGTTTCTTCAGTAGTCCAACAAAACCAGGGGTCCTCTGAGAATGGTTTTAACTGTATAAATCATAGAATCAGTCAGGGTTGGAAGGGAGCACAAGGATCAGCCAGTTCCAACCTCTCTGCCATGCCCAGGGACACCCTACCCTAGAGCAGGCTGCCCACAGCCTCATCCAGTGTGTGAGCTAACACAAAGATGTGTTATGATGATAGTTTGAGGGTCTTTAAAGATCCAACTGGAAAACCTTCTGTTTTGTGAACAGAGAAGGGGGAGGTATTTTTAGTTTCTTCAGTAGTCAAAAAAAAACCCAGGGGTCCTCTGAGAAAGGTTTAAACTGTATAAATCCTAGAATCAGTCAGGATTGGAAGGGAGCACAAGGATCAGCCAGTTCCAACCCCCCTGCCATGCCCAGGGACACCCTACCCTAGAGCAGGTTGCCTGCAGCCTTCATCCAGTGTGTGAGATCACACAAAGATGTGGCACAGTAAGGTAGGTGTCTGGGTTTTGGTGCTGTAAAACCCTGCTCTTACCAGGCAGCATTGAAAATTGAGCCCTGGCAGCATGCACAATAAATAACCTCAGCCATTTCCACTTCACTTACTACCCTGATGCTCTCCAGTCTTGCAGAGTCACGTAGTGCCAGTCGAGGAAGGACTTGAATTGCATCTGAATTATTGTTATTTTTTTTTCTCCCCCCTGGCTGACATTCAAACCACCTCCTTGCTGTGTCAAGTGCAGTTGGTGCCTCTGAATGGGGGTGGGCAGTGCTGCTTCGTGTCAGCATTGCAAACCTTTTTATTTAGTTATTTATTTATTTTCATCCCTGCTGCTTTCATTCCTGCAGTGATCTCATCATTCATGATTTCGTGTCCAGGTCTGTGTGTTGACTGCAGGCAGCTGCTGAGGGGCACTTGTGTTACAATCACTGCAGCTGCTCATATAATAAAAGCAAAACCATCTGAGACTCCTGTTTTTCTGGGTTTTTTTTTTGCTTGCCCTTTTTTTTTTTAAGGTTTTTGCCAGTGTTAAGTTGTTGAGGCATTGAGTTATTACCCCACAGGGCAGCATTTACTGTCAGAGATTCTTTCTGTGCTGTGATTCTCCCCCTCTCTTTTGGTGAGACCTCACCTGCATTACTGTATCCAGCTGTGGGACCTGCATCACAGGAAGGAGATGGAGCTGCCAAAGCAGGTCCAGAGGAGGGCCACAAAGATAATCAGAAGAGGGCTGGAGAACCTCTGCTACAGGGAGAGGCTGAGAGAGTTTGGGGCTGTGCAGCCTGGAGAAGAAGAAGGCTCCAGGCAGATCAGAAGAGGGTTGGAGAACCTCTGCTACAGGGACAGGCTGAGAGAGTTTGGGGCTGTTCAGCCTGCAGAAGAAGAAGGCTCCGGGCAGATCAGAAGAGGGCTGGAGAACCTCTGCTACAGGGACAGGCTGAGAGAGATTGGGGCTGTGCAGCCTGGAGAAGAAGGCTCCAGGCAGATCAGAAGAGGGCTGGAGAACCTCTGCTACAAAGGACAGTTCAAATTGGCAGAGGGGAGATTTAAACGGGATGTTAGGAGGAAGTTCTTCACAGTGAGGGTGGTGAGACACTGGCACAGGTTGCCCAGGGAGGTTGTGGCTGCTCCCTCCCTGGATGTGTTCAAGGCCAGGCTGGATGAGGTCTTGAGCGACCTGATCTAGTGGGAGGTGTCCCTGCCTGTGGCACAGGGGGGTTGGAACTGGATGTGCTTTGAGGTCTCTTCCAACCTAAACCATTCTATGATTCTATGACAGTCTAAAAGAGTTTGGGGCTATTCAGCCAGGAGAAGAAGGAGGCTCCAGGCAGATCAGAAGAGGGCTGGAGAACCTCTGCTACAAGGACAGTCTAAGAGAGTTTGGGGCTGTTCAGCCAGGAGAAGAAGGCTCCAGGCAGACCTTAGAGCTGCATTTCAACATCTGAAGGAGACCTGCAGGCAGGCTGGAGAGGGACTGTTCAGAAGGGCTTGTGGGGACAGGCCAAGGGCAATGGTTTGGAGCTGGAGCAGGGCAGAGTTAGGTTGGGCACTCTGCACAGTGAGGGTGGGGAGAGGCTGGCACAGTTTGCTCAGGGCTGTGGCTAAGGCCCCATCTTTGGAGACATTCGAGATCAGGCTGGATGTGTCCCTGGGCAGCCTGCTGTAGTTGGAGGTGTCCTTGCTGAGTGCAGGGGGTTGGAGGAGACACCCTTGGAGGGTCCCTTCCAACCCCCTGCAGACTGTGGATGTTTACTGCGAGAAGCTATTCCCAGGTTGCTGCCAGAGAGCTCCTGCTTGCAGCACTTTGCAGGGATCTGGCTATCATCTGAACTGCTGACTCATAAAATGCTCCTGCAAAGAGTAACCTTTGCAGGAGGATTTCTGGGAGGGGTTGTGGTGATAGGTGCCTCCTGCATCCTGCTAGACCTTAGCATAACCAGCACTTACTGCTTTAAAAAAAAATAATTTAGGAACCAGCCATATAGGCTGCAGCTCCTGGAAGGTTCTGGATGTTTTTAATCAGTCTTGCTGGCAGCAGGCTTGAACTTTCTTCAAAGTTCCATCTTGGAAGCTACGAGCTCCTGGGGCATGGATATGTCTCTCCAGGGGAAAATTGAAGTCACCATTACATTTTGGTTTCTCTGACTCTAATGTTTTATTTTTTTAGCTACCTGGGTTGAAAAAAAAAAGAAGGAAAAAAAGGCTGGCTGCAAACATAACACCTCTCTCTGCTAGCCTGCATTTCTTTGGTGGTCAGGTGCTTCTGTGCTCCACAACCTCCCTGGGCAACCTGTGCCAGTGTCTCACCACCCTCACTGCAAACTACTTCCTCCTAACATCCACTTTTAATCTTCCCTCTCACACTTCAAACCCATTCCTCCTCCTCCCCCTCCTGCCATCACCAGCCCTTGTCAATAGTCCTTCCCCAGCTCCCCTGCAGATCCTGCAAGGCCACTCCAAGGTCTCCTGGCAGCCTTCTCTTCTGCAGGCTGCAGAGCCCCAACTCTCTGTGCCTGTGCTCAGAGCAGAGCTGCTGCAGCCCTCTCAGTTTCATCTTGGTGACCTCCTCTGCACTGGCTCCAACCCTTGCATGTGCTGCTTGTGCTGGGGGCTGCAGAGCTGCAGACAGTGCTGCAGATGGGGTGTGAGAAGAGCAGAGCCAAGGGGCACAATCCCCTCCCTTGCCCTGCTGCCCACAGCTGCTCTTGCTGCAGCCCAGCACACAGTTGCTGTCTGGGCTGCACTCACACTGCAGCCTCATCTTCAGCTTTGCACCAGCCCAGACCCCAGGTCCTGTTCCTCAGGGCTGCTCTCAGCCATTCCCCACCCAGCCTGCAGTTGTGCTTGGGATTGCTCCCACCCAGGAGCAGGACCTTACACTTGGCCTTGTTGAATTTCATGAGGTTGGCTCCTCTTAATGTATTACTGTTGCTTGGCAGCTTCCAAGACTTGGAGTAGATTATGGATTTTAATTGCTTCCTTCTGGGAACTTGCTGTTACCTGGAGTGCATTTGGCCTCCTCTCACTGTAAGTGACTTTGCAAAGGTTAAAATTTATTAAATGGTTTGGGTTGGAAGGGACCCTAAAGGCCATCATAATTCCAGCCCCCCCCACACTGTGGGCAGGGACTCTAGAATAGGTTGCTCAAGGCCTCATCCAGCCTGGTCCTGAACACCTCCAGGGAGGTGATCTTTGATCACATTGGGTGCTTCTGTGCTCCACAACCTCCCTGAGCAACCTGTGCCAGTGTCTCCCCACCCATTTCTTCCCATCTGCAGACTCAGTCTCCTTTCTTCCACTTTCAACCCATCTCCCTTTGTCCTATCACTGCAAGCTGGTTTCTTTGCATGATCATAGCTAATAAATTGATAGACCTTGGTAAAACAAAAAAATCTGTGCCAAAATCACAGAGCTCTTTGGGTTGGAAAAGCCCTCTGAGATCAGCAAACCCAACCTTCAAACCAAAGCCACCATGGCCATTAAACCCTTGTCCCCCATGTGCCACAGCCACAAGTTTCTTTGAACACCTCCAGTTAGGGAAAAAAAAAATTAAAAAAAAAATTCTGAATTAAATCTTTTTTATAGGTTTCTTGAGGCAGTTTTAATCTCTGTACGTAGAAGAGAGTTTTGACTGATGTTTCAATTTCCTCCTGCTGCCTCCCCCTCAAAACATCAAAGCTAACACATGCCTGTGGTTTACCTTCTCGTGTGGAACTGAGTGAGCAGTTCTTGGTGGAGGAGATAAGTGTGATCTTCCTCCTTATCCTGCTCTGACAGAACAGGAAGGAATTGCTGTTTGGCAGGGAATTGTGGCTTGGCCTTGTGTTGGTAGCCTGCTATAAGTGCTGGGGGAGGTATAGGCTGGATATTAGGAAGAAGTTCTGCACAGAGAGAGTGATTGGCATTGGAATGGGCTGCCCGGGGAGGTGGTGGAGTCCCCATCCCTGGAAGTGTTCAAGCACAGCCTGGATGAGCACTGAGTGCCATGGGACAGGGCTGGGGGATAGTTTGGGCTGGATCAGCTTGGAGCTCTCTTCCAACCTGGCTTATCCCATTCTGTCCCATTTCATACCCCAAAATTAATCCTTACTGTTAAGATCATAGAATCACAGAATGGTTTAGGTTGGAAGGGAGCTCAAAGCTCAGCCAGTTCCAACCCCCCTGTGCCATAGGCAGGGACACCTCCCACTAGAACAGGTCACTCAAGGACTCATCCAACCTGGCCCTGAACACCTCCCTGGGCAACCTGTGCCAGTGTCTCACCACCCTCAACCTGTGCCAGTGTCTCACCACCCTCACTGCAAACAACTTCCTCCTAACATCCACTTTCAGTCTCCCCTCTCACACTTCAAACCCATTCCTCCTCATCCTCTCATCCCCAGCCCTTGTCAATAGTCCCTCCCCAGCCCTCCTGGAGCCCTCTTTAGATCCTGCAAGGCCACTCCAAAGTCTCCTGGCAGCCTTCTCCTCTGCAGGCTGCAGAGCCCCAACTCTCTGTGCCTGTGCTCAGAGCAGAGCTGCTGCAGCCCTCTCAGCTGCATCTTGGTGGCCTCCTCTGCACTGGCTCCACCACTTGCATGTGCTGCTTGTGCTGGGGGCTGCAGAGCTGCAGACAGTACAGATGTAGTTGGACTGTAACAGCACTGGGAGCTGTCAAAGGTTTCCTGCAGTCATAATAATGAAGGAAATGTTTGTGACCAGCAGGATTAAAGTGATTCTTTCCCTCTGCTTTGGTGAGACCCTGCCCAGAGTCCAGTTCTGGGGCTCCCAGCATAAGAAGGACATTGAAGGTTTGGAGTGGGTACAGAGAGGGTTGTGAAGATGCTGAGAGGACTACAGCACCTCTGCTATGGGGACAGGCTGAGAGAGTTGGGGCTGTTCAACATGGAGACTTTGGAGCTGCCTTCCAGTACCTGAAGTGGGGTACAGGAGAGCTGGGGAGGGACTTTGGACAAGAGCTGTGAGTGATAGGGTGAGGGGGGGAATGGCTTTGAGCTGGAAGAGGGAGATTCAGACTGGAGATCAGGAAGAAATCTCTTTGCAGCGAGGATGGGGAGAGACTGAGAGCAGCTCTGAGGAAAAGGACCTGGGGGTCTGGGTGGATGAGAAGCTTAAAATGAGCCTGCAGTGTGCACACACAGCCCAGACAGCAACTGTGTGCTGGGCTGCAGCAAGAGCAGCTGTGGGCAGCAGGGCAAGGGAGGGGATTGTGCCCCTTGGCTCTGCTCTCCTCACACCCCACCTGGAGTACTGTGTGCAGTTCTGGAGCCCCCAGCACAAGAAGGACATGGAACTGCTGGAGAGAGTCCAGAGGAGGCCACAAAGACGCTCAGAGGGCTGGAGCAGCTCTGCTATGAGGACAGGCTGAGGGAGTTGGAGCTTTTCAGCCTGCAGAAGAGAAGGCTGCCAGGAGACCTCATAGCAGCCTACCAGTATCTGAAGGGGGCTACAGGAGGGCTGGGGAGGGACTGTTCACAAGGTCTTGTAATGACAGGACGAGGGGGAATGGGTTCAAACTGGCAGAGGGGAGATTTGAATGGGATGTTAGGAGAAAGTTCTTCACAGTGAGGGTGGTGAGACACTGGCACAGGTTGCCCAGGGAGGTTGTGGCTGCTCCCTCCCTGGATGTGTTCAAGGCCAGGCTGAATGAGTCCTTGAGCGACCTGATGTAGTGGGAGGTGTCCCTGCCTATGGCACAGGGGGGTTGGAACTGGATGATCTTTGAGCTCCCTTCCAACCTAAACCATTCTATGATTCTATGACTGGACCAGGTTGCCCAGGAAGGTCATGGATACCTCTCCTTGGAGGTGCTCAGAGCTAGACTGGATGAGGCCTTGAGCAGCCTGGGCTGATGGGAGGTGTCCTTGCCCAGGGCAGGAGTGCTGGAACTGGATGATCTTTAATGTCCATTCCAAGCCAGCCCATTCTGTGATGTAGTCTGAATGGAAGTGCTGAAGTTGCAGAGAGCCAGCACAAGGCACAGAGGTACCACCTGTGCCTTAGAGTAAGCAGAAGCTCTCAAGGTGATGAGGCTGCAGCCCATGTTGAGCAGCCTTACTGCATAAGCAGAGTTAGCCTGGGCTGTGCTGGCAGGCAGGTTTTTGTGCTGCTGCTGTGTTAAAGGTGGACCAAGGAACTGATTTGGCTCAGGACTCTGCAGTGAAGGTTACTTCTTAAGCCAAATCAGCTCTGTGATCTCGTTTGTGGTTTGGCTGTGGGTGGAACAGCAACTGGACAAGTTGGTGGTGCTGCTGCTGAGAGCTCAGAGCTTCCTCCTGGGCAAACCCTCACATCCTCTGGGGAAGGGAAAAGGTGGAGGGAGGTACATGTGGAAGTGAGGTTGCTCAGGAAGGACTGAGCACCATGCTGAAGTGGTGTGGAGGAAAAGCCTTTTGGTTCAGTCGTGAGTTCAACAGCTGAAGGCTGTGAAGTGAGTGCAGAGGAGGCCACAAAGATGCTGAGAGAGCTGCAGCAGCTCTGCTCTGAGCACAGGCTGAGAGAATTTGGGCTTTTCAGCCTGGAGAGGAGAAGGCTGCCAGGAGACCTTATAGCAGACTTCCAGTATCTGAAGGGGGCTACAGGAGGGCTGGAAAAGAGACTATTGACAAGGTCTTGTTATGGCAGGATGAGGGGGAATGGGTTTAAAGTGGCAGAGGTGAGATTTAAACGGGATGTTTGGAGGGAGCTCTTTACAGTGAGGGTGGTTTGACACTGGCACAGGTTGCCCAGGGAGGTTGTGGAGCACAGAAGCACAGAATGTGATCAGAGATCACATTCTGTGCTTCTGTGCTCCACAACCTCCCTGGAAATGTTCAGGACCAGGTTGGATGAGTCCTTGGGTGACCTGTTCTAGTGGGAGGTGTCCCTGCCTATGGCACAGGGGGGTTGGAACTGGATGAGCTTTGAGCTCCCTTCCAACCTAACCCATTCTGTGATTCTAAAAAGCTGCCAAATGACTGTTTCTGGCCAGAAGGATGATAGAATCTTTTGATGGTTACAACCAGTACCCCCAGATCGTTTTCTGCAGGGCTGCTCTCAGCCTCCTCACCCCCAGCCTGCTTTTGAGGCTCAGGTGCCAGACCTTGCACTTTGCCTTACTGAACCTCAGGAGATTCTCCTCAGCCACCTCTCCAGCCCTATCTGGATGGCTCCCCTCCCATCCTTAACCACAGCATTCTCTTTTCTGGAGGCTTCCTGTCCTCACAGCTTACAGCAGAAACAGGTTGAGAGCTTCTCCTCCCTTGGGTACAGTTAATTTTTTTTCTTTCTTCCCCAATGTAATATCTTCACAGAAGAGCAGGAATGCAGAATGTCAGCTGCACCATCTGTCCCATCCCTATCAGCTGTCATCCTGCTTCAGGCCACCTGTGGTAACAAGAGAAGCTTTGCTTTTGCTTGTCAAAATACCTTCAACACTTCTGCCGTTTGGGACCACTTAATTAAACATAAGCAAGCTAAAATTGAGTTGGTTTGGGGGTGGATATAGCCAGTGGTGAATGGCAGTGCTGTGGTGGGGCTTGGTAAGCACTGAGTGGCCTCTGTCTTCAGCTGGGGTTTAGGAAGTTCCTTTAGTCCCTGGAAGTGGTGACATCAGCTGGGAGAACGTGGAGTGGAAGCAGGAGCAAGGAGAGGTCTCACACTGCAGAGTGCACAAGGAGAGGAAACTGCTTTAAGGCAAGCAGGAGATTGCTCACTGAGTGCTTTAGAGCTCAAAATAATGCCTCGAAGTCTCTTCTGTGAAACAAGAACTCAGAGTGCTGGAGGAGAGCACCCTGGAGTCCTCCTCCAGAACAGGATTATTGGACAGAAATTTGTGTTCCCGCCAGGACAAAATTCCTTGCTCTGTTATGAGGACATTCATCACAAACAAATACATTCAAAATAAATAAAGGCTCCTTTGGGACCTCTGCTTTACAAGATCAGGTGGCCAGGAAGGCCAACAGCAACCCTGGCCTGGGTCAGCAATGGTTCAAGGGTGGGGAAGTGATTGTGCCCTGGCTGAGGCCAGACTTTGAGTACTGCCTTCAGTCAGGGCCACTCCCTGCAAGAAGGATATTGAGGGGCTGGAGCTGGTCCAGAGAAGGGCAACAAAGCTGGGGAAGGGTCTGGAGAACAGAGCTGGGGAGGAGCAGCTAAGGGAACTGGGGGATTTTGAGCCCCTCACTCCAAGAAGGACATTGAGGGGCTGGAGCAGGTCCAGAGAAGGGCAACAAAGCTGGGGAAGGGTCTGGAGAACAGAGCTGGGGAGGAGCAGCTGAGAGAGCTGAGGGTGCTGAGTGTGGAGAAGAGGAGGCTGAGGGAGTCCTCCTGGCTCTCTGCAGCTCCCCTAGAGGAGGCTGCAGTGAGGTGGGGGTTGGGCTCTGCTCTCTAGTCTCAGGTGACAGAAGGAGAAGAACTGTGCTGAAATGGTGCCAGGGGAGGGTTAGGTTGGACATTAGGAGCAATTTGTTCACTACAGGAGAGGTCAGGGATTGGCACAGGCTGCCCAGGGAGGTGGTGGAGTCCCCATGCCTGGAGGTGTTCAGGAGGCATTTGGCCGTGGCACTTGGGGCCGGGGTTTAGCAGCTCTGGTGGTGTTAGGCTGATGGTTGGGCTGGATGATCTTGGAGGTCTTTTCCAACCCCAGCAATTCCACAGGCTGTCATTTTGTGTCAGAGCAGTTGAGGCTGGTGCTGGCTGCCTCAGCCTGCTGGCTGCATTAGCTGCTGGCAGATCCCTCCCTGCTACCTTGCAAGTGGTGTTCATCATCTCTGCTTGGAAAACAGCTTCCATGACGTGGAGGAGTTGCCTGCAGAGGGCAGGAAGTGAAGCATCCTTGCTCTTAAAGCATTTTTCACCTAATATCCTGGGCTGCATGAAGAGAGGCATTACCAGCAGGGCAAGGGAGGGGATTCTGCCCCTTTACTCTGCTCTCCTCAGACCCCACCTTCAGTACTGTGTACAGTTCTGGAACCCCCAGCACAAGAAGGACATGGAACAGCTGGAGAGAGTCCAGAGGAGGGCCACAAAGATGCTCAGCCTGCTATGAGGACAGGCTGAGAGAGTTGGGGCTTTTCAGCCTGGAGAAGAGAAGGCTGCCAGGAGACCTTAGAGCAACCTTCCAGTATCTGAAGGGGGCTACAGGAAGGCTGGGGAGGGACTGTTCACAAGGTCTTGTAATGACAGGATGAGGGGGAATGGGTTCAAACTGGCAGAGGGGAGATTGAAACTGGATGTTAGGAGGAAGTTCTTCACAGTGAGGGTGGTGAGACACTGGCACAGGTTGCCCAGGGAGGTTGTGGCTGCTCCCTCCCTGGAGGTGTTCAAGGCCAGGCTGGATGAGGTCTTGAGCGACCTGATCTAGTGGGAGGTGTCCCTGCCTATGGCACAGGGGGGTTGGAACTGGCTGAGCTTTGAGGTCTCTTCCAACCTAAACCAGTCTATGATTCTAGGATTCTATATCCATGCTCCCTGGGAGCTCCTAGGGCTGCTGAGCAGGCTCAGCGTTGGTGCAGCTGTATTCAGCAGAACTCTGCTGTGCTCTGCCCTCCCCTTTGCTGAGTGACCACAGCCAGGTCCTGAGGAGCTGTCTGAAGGTGCTGAGGTGCTGGCAGTGGTGCAGCCCCCTGGGGAGAACTCAGTGCCTCAGTGAGGGGATCGTTTGATTTGTCTCACACATGGCTGCTCTCATTGTCTATTGCCCAGTGGATTTCAGCAGCAGAACCTGCAGCTCTCAGCCAGGCTCTGCTCCCTCAGCCAGGCTGGCAGGCAGCACTGCTGATGCTGCTGCCAGGGGACTGCTGATGGTGGTTGGCTGCCTGGTGTGGTGGCAGCCAGCATGCTGGTGGTGCTGGGGAGGTGGTCTGGGGACCAGAGTGACTGAGTGGGAGCTGGGGACAGCTGAGGTCAGCACAGCTATTAACTTAGTGTTGCTCAGGTTGGAAAAAGGCCTTCAGGATCGTTGAAGGAATGAATCAGGGGAGGGCAGATTGAGACTGGAGGTTAGGAAGAAACTCTTGAGAGTGAGGGTGGTGAGAGACTGGAAGAAGTTGCCCAGGGAGGCTGTGGATGTGTCCTCCCTGGTAGAATGAGACCTTGAGCCTTATGCAGGGACACCTCCCACTAGAACAGGTCACTCAAGGACTCATCCAGCCTGGTCCTCAACACCTCCAGGGAGGTTGTGGAGCACAGAAGCACCCAATGTGATCTTTGATCCCATTGTGTGCTTCTGTGCTCCACAACCTCCCTGGGAAGCCTGTGCCAGTGTCTCACCACCCTCACTGCAAACAACTTCCTCCTCACATCCAGTTTCAGTCTCTCCTCTGCCACTTCAAACTCATTCCTCCTCCTCCTCCTCCTCTCATTACAAGACCTCATCAGTAGTCCCTCCCCAGCCCTCCTGCAGCCCCCTGCAGACCCTGCAAGGCCACTCCAAGGTCTCCTGGCAGCCTTCTCCTCTCCAGGCTGCAGAGCCCCAACTCTCTGTGCCTGTGCTCAGAGCAGAGCTGCTGCAGCCCTCTCAGCTGCATCTTGGTGGCCTCCTCTGCACTGGCTCCAACCCTTGCATGTGCTGCTTGTGCTGGGGGCTGCAGAGCTGCAGACAGTGCTGCAGGTGGGGTGTGAGGAGAGCAGAGCCAAGGGGCACAATCCCCTCCCTTGCCCTGCTGCCCACAGCTGCTCTTGCTGCATCCCACAGCCCCTTTATATCTGCAAACATCCCTTATACACTGTAAATATCTGCTGGGGTATTGTGCAAAGCTGTGAATACAAAAGCTTCATTTTAGTAACTTTCAGCCGATTATTTCAAATGAATTGGGGGAGTAGGGGGGGTGATGGAGAGGGGCAGGGAGCTGCCAAAGCACCACAGTGTTTTTTCAAGCCCTTCCAGCCTGCTCCCAGCGGGGGCTGTGCTTGTGACATTGCTGCTCCTCCTCTTCCTCCTAGGAAACCCAGCGCCTGCTGGCGGAGCCTGTCCCCGGGATCAAGGCGGAGCCGGATGAGAGCAACGCGCGTTACTTCCATGTGGTCATCGCCGGGCCGCAGGACTCCCCCTTCGAGGGTGGCACATTTAAACTTGAACTATTCCTTCCCGAAGAATACCCCATGGCAGCTCCAAAAGTACGGTTCATGACCAAAATTTACCATCCTAACGTAGACAAGCTGGGAAGAATATGTTTAGATATTTTGAAAGGTAAGTGCCTCCTGTTCTTCCTCCTCTCTTTTCCTCCTCCTCTCTTTTCCTCCTTCCTTTCCCTCCTCCTTTCCCTCCTCCTTCCTTTCCCTCCTCCTTCCTTTCCCTCCTCCTTTCCCTCC
>VWZI01005109.1:1709-12976 GCA_013396835.1 Psilopogon haemacephalus
CCACAGCCATCAGAAGATGTGTCCACAAGCTAACCACACCAAGATTGGTCGCCACGTGTTTGTCCACTTCACTCTCCTTTGTGAGTGGGCCTGGTTGCTTTGCAGACTTGTCTCCTACCTGTAGGGCATTTGCACCAATAGTACGGCATCTCACCAGCCAGCTTAGGATTGGCTCTCCTGATTCCCTTGAATATTTCTTTCTATCTTCCCTGACCTCTCTGAGGGGATAATTAGAGCCTTGGATGTCATCCTTCTCCTCCTCTTCTTGCTGGTCTCTTGGTGCCTGGTCAAAGAAAACTCTTCTAACAGCATTCCCAATCTCCAGAGAGCCATCGTCTGTCCTGGTAACTAGTCTTATGTTATCCTCATATTTAGATCTAAGTAAACCGGTCAGATCTTTAAGACTAAGGTTCTCATCATCCTCTTCCTCCTGGACATCAGAGGTACCTGTTCTACTTCCTAGATCTTCTTTTGACCCATGTTTTGACACAATTTAAGCTTTCATTTTGGCAGGGGCCAGTTTAACAGAAGATAGAGCTTGTAATGGATCTGAACTTTGGGGAACCTGAGCTGGTGCCACATTAGAATCTTTTGCATTGGAATCACAAATTGCTGTCTGAGAATTCGAACTACCTGCAGCAAGACTTTCTGCAGCCTTGTCGGTTGTTTGGTTTTGTTACATTGTCCCTGATTTATGTAAACAACTGCAGGATTGTTTTTAAAACATTTTCTGGGCGTACAGCCAGACTGTGACACTGTTTGGACCATGATATTCTTTTGTTTTCATTTGCTGGCATAATCTATCTGTTTTTTTGAAGTGACAGTTGAATTTTTCAGGCTCAGAGCAGAAATTAAGAATAAAATTATGATTAATAAGAAAACGATGACACACGTTAAATATATCACCATGGTCTTTGAATATAAATTTTGACAAGGGTCAGGAATGCTGCTCTTTGGCAAAATACCTCGTACTAATGCTATAGAATAGCTCGTTTAATTGCTAATATTTTCTGATATATTAAAAGCATCAAAACCAGCATTTGAAGCTATTTCAGTTATATTTAAGACAGTGTAACCCAAAATATAGTCGCCATAATCCCAGACCATCTTCTTAAACCTTTTCCATGGTAAATTCCATATAAAAGTACCAAATTTATGAATAAACAAATCATGCAAAAACCACAGAGTTACAGAAGGAATGACTTAGTACAGCAGCCAGGTCAACTTCATTTTAACTTCCAGGATTAATTAACAATCAAACAAATGTAATCAAACCTCAAGCCTCATGTTGGGTAAGCCAATTAAAAAGTATGTATTGGTTTAGCAGTTACCTGCCCCCCTGCCCCGCACCCTTTGATATAACCCAGGCTAGGACTCAGAACAGCTGAAAGTTAATAAATGAAGCTTTATATTTACAGCTATGCACAATATACAAGCAGATATTTACAAGGTATAACAGATATTTACAGATATATACAGTGAAAAGGTAATACAGAAATACCACACCCCTCCCAGAGATCAAAAATCCCTAAGAGGGGTTTCTAACCACCCCTACCACCTTTCCCCCCTTCCCCAATCTTATCTCACCATCTGTTGATGCAGCAGATAGGCAAAGGTAGATCGGCCAGGGAGGTTGGCAGTAGAAAAGAAGTTAGTGGAATTATTGAAAATCAGGTACAAAAGGCAGGGACAAAGGAGTCATGCAAGAAGCAGCCACNGATCGGCCAGGGAGGTTGGAAGTAGAAAAGAAGTTAGTGGAATTATTGAAAATCAGGTACAAAAGGCAGGGACAAAGGAGTCATGCAAGAAGCAGCCACAGCCCAGAAAGGTCTGAAACCATCTTGTTTATCTATATTTGGGTTACAACTCTTAAAACATTTTTTTTCCCTTTCTCAGTAGAGCTCTGAGTGGAGTAGCGTCATCTGTTTTCCTCTCTCAGCCTATAGCCTAATTCCTAATCCAAATCCTCCAATTAGTTCAAACCAGCACAAACCCAAAGGCTTGTTTTTTAAGAGCTTCATTAAGCTATGCTCAGCTACCAATCACAGCATCAGAGAACATTAGGGGTTGGAAGTGACCTCAAAATATCTCCCAGTCCAACCCCCTGCCAGAGCAGGATCACTTAGAGCAGGTCACACAGAAATGCATCCAAGTGGGTGTTCTGAGTGTCTCCAGAGAAGGAGGCTCCACAACCTCTCTGGCAGCCTGTTCCAGGGCTGTCAGCCTCACAAAGTTTTTCCCTATTGTCATGTGGAATCTGTTCTTGCTTGCACCCATTGCCTCTTGTCCTGCCATTGGACATCACTGAGCAGAACCTGGTTCTGTCCTCCTGACACTCATCCTTCACATCTTTACAAACACGAATGATGTCACCTCTCAGTTTCCTCCAACTCCCTCAGCCTTTCCTCACAAGGGAGATGTTCTGCAGCTTTCAGCATCTTTGTGGCTCTTTGCTGGACTCTTTCAAGCAGTCCCCTGAGGTCCTTCTTGAACTGATGGGCCCAGAACTGGAGACGATATTTCAGGTGTGGCCTTATCAGGGTAGAGTAAAGGAGGAGGAGCACCTCTTTCAATCTGCTGACTCTTCTAATCCACCCCAGGATGTCATTTGCCTTCTTGGCCACAAGGGCACATTGCTGCCTCATGATAATCCAGGACCCCTAGGTCCCTTTCCCCTATGCTCCTCTCCAGTAGGCCAGCCCCCAACCTGTACTGGTCTGTGGGGTTTTCTTTTCAGGTGCATGATGCTCCATTTAAGTTCTGGTGAAGTTAAATAAAAGAAAGCTTGTCCAGATTTTGAGCCTTGATGTGTGTGTAGGCAGGCCAACTCTACTCTCTGGCTTGGAGATGTCCTGAAGTTCATTACCTCTCTTTGTGTTCTTTCCCAGCATGAATTCCTCTGACCTAATATATTGGCATAGCAAAGCTTTGTCTTTCAGTGCTGCACTTGAATATCCATCTCTTTTTATGAGAAGATAGACTCTCAGAATCACTTCTGTTGGTAAAGACCTTTAACATCATTGAGTTCAGCCATTCACTAGTTCTGCCAAGTCTGCTGCTAAATTGTGTCCCTCAGCACCTCCAGGGATGGGAGTTCAAGCACGTCTCCTGGGCAGCCTGTCCCAATGTTTGAGGATCCTTTCAATGAAGCACTAAAGAACTCAGTATTCAAGATGTTACCTCACTAGTGATGATTATAGGGGAACAATCATTGACCTGCTACTCCTGGCCAGATTATTCCTAATCTAGGCCAGAATGCTGTTGTCTTTCTTGGTAATTTTATCTGTCTGATGATTTTGGGCAGAAATCCACAGGGCTGCTTTATTTCCCCACGGTATCTCTGGAGCATTTTTGAAAGTCCATATAAGACCTGCATGGAAATGTTAAAGGGGTACAGCACTTTCTGTTCAATTTTGTTTTACACTTGTAAGCAGGCTGAATTACCAGAGACACACAACTTCTTGGAAACGGTAGAGCAGAGCTCAACAGGAAAGGTGGTGTTAACACATCATGGCTCTGGAATTTGATGCCTTGGGCAAAGATTTGAAAGACTAGGTAAAGAAAACCACTTACAATACCTGCACTTAGTCACCAGGTCCCTGCAGGCAGATGTCTCTGCTTCTACTTATTCATTCAGAGATAGCTGAGCAAGACAATGTGCATAGCTAGCTTGAGTCACTGATTTTCAGTTGCACCTTGAACTTGGAAGGACTGAACTCATTGAAACCTTAGTTAAGACTGACCCTCTGATTTTCCTCGCCATTAAATAAAAACACCTGCAGATGAGCAAACTGAGTAAAATCAAAGTTAATTAATTTTGTACTTTACAGATCAGAGGTGATTAGAATGTTCAGCATTCTAAGAGAAGAGATAATTATGAAATTATACTTTAAAAACAAAGTGGTAATCAATTAATGTTATAAAAGAAAATCAGCATGCCTTCACCTGGACAAGTATGGAGAACCATATAGAAATCACACAATCATAGAATCATAGAATGGCCTGGGTTGGAAATGACCTCCAGTCAGCAAAGACATCCTCCACTACATCAAGTTTCCCGGAGCCCTGTCAAGCCTGACCTTGAAAATATCTCCAGGGATGAGGCCTCAGAGACCTCTCTGGGCAACCTGTTCCAGTGTTGCACTATCCTCTAGGTACTGAACCTCTTCCTAACATCCAATCTATATCTCTGCTCTGCTCTAATTTGAAGCCACTGCCCCTTGTCCTATCACTACAAGCTTTTGTCAACAGTACCTCTGCAGCCTTCTTGCAGGCTCTCTTCAGGTACTGGAAGGTTGCTATTAGGTCTCCTTGAAGCCTTCTCTTATCCAGGCTGAACAACCCCAGCTCCTTCAGCCTGTCTTCATAGCAGAGGTGTTGGATTTGTTCCTGTGTGTTTGAAAAACGTGATGCTAACACTGACCTCTAGCTTTCTGCAGAGTTCCTGCACAACACTGGAAGAAGCTGCATGTACATAGTCAGAGCTAATGGATTGTACAATTAAACACTTTTGCTGACTTACAGGACTTAAACTCTTGGTCAAAAGGCACAACAACTCTATTGATGCCATATGGCTTGCTGATTGACAGCTGCATAAATTGGGCCACAAACATTATCTGAGATCTGGAAGTCCTCTGCTGTAGGAGTTTGGCTTACTCAGCCTACAGAAGCAAAGACTCCAGTGAGACCTTCTTGTGGCCTTTCAGTACTTAAAAAGGCCTATTGGAAACATGGGGATGGAGTTTTTAGCAGGACGTGTTGTGACAGGACAAGGGGTGATGGTTTAAAACTAAAAGAGGGAGATTTAGACTAGATACAAAGAAGACTTTTACCCCGAGGGTGGTGAGACACTGGCCCAAGTTGCCCAGAGAGGTGGTGGATGCCCCATTCCTGGAAACATTCCAGTTCAGGTTGTCTGGGGCTCTGAGCAATCTGATTGAACTGAAGGTATCCTTGCTCATTCTGGGCAGGTTGCACCAGATGACCTTGAAAGGTCCTTTCCCACCTAAAGTATTCTGTAGTTGTATGAAACACAGACTTGATTACTGCTTGGCTTTCATAGCACCCTGCCTGTTTGACAGAGAGGCAGTGTTTGGGCCTTAGGATACATCTGCAACTTGCCTCTCTGGTGGCCTGGGGTTGAATTTGAGCTTTACAGAAACAAGGTTTCCTTTGTGCTCAGGAAAGATTTCACTGTTTGGTCCAGTGGCAGACTCAGTGAAAAATTAAGTCGTGCAGTTTTCTGAGGTTATTTCTTTATTAGCCATTTTGCAGAATCAAGACGGGGGGAAAAGTGGTGGGAAACTTAGTCTAATTGCAGTGGCCCTGTTGAAGATGGCCTGACTCCTGAGTGGTAAGAGGTTGGATGTGTTTATGAAGCGTAAGCCAGAGCGGTAATCCTGTTGGGACAGAGGTGATCTGCTTTATCCTAGTATATGAGACATCTAAACACAGTTCCTTTTTTTAAGGAACACATGGCACAAGAGGATAATGCAGGTGTGAAGTGCACACACTCTTGCAGCTAGTGCCAGATAATGCTTCTTAAATGATACACTGGGGCACTGTCTGATGTAACTTGCCATCTGATGACATAAATTCCCTGACAACTCTTAAATACACTGGAGCAAGCTTTCTTGGAACAGGTTGTAGTACTGGAGCCAAGCAGTTAATCAGGTGTAATACGGGGCTTTGACATGATTTACTACCTGCTGGGAGCTTGTACTGGGGCTGTTTTGCCCTTCTGTATGTACTGTATAATAGTTTTAAGCTGTCCTTGGACAGGGCCTTGTTGTAAACAAGCTCTCTGGCTTAACTGGGATATCCTGTAAAAATATGGTAATAAAAAGTGAAGTAATTGTAAAGGATCCAATCCCTACTATTTCTGCTTCCCAGACTATTCCCATCAGTAACCTACAGCAAATGTTCTTAACTCTTGCTGTGCTGATGGCTTTGCTGAGTCCTTTCAGTGTTGTAATACTTGTTTGAAAACTCATCAGTCGTTGCTTGCCACCTCAGCCTGGACAGGCTGGAGAGCTGGGTGGAGTGCAACCTCATGAAGTTCAACAAGGACAAGTGCAGGGAGGAATCACGTTCTTGGCTCCCCAGTTCAAGAGACACACATAACTCAATGGAGAGAGTCCAGCAGAGGCTACAGAGATGCTGAGGGGACCTAGAGCATCTCTGTGAGGAGGAGAGGCTGAGAGACCTACGATGTTTAGCATAGAGAAGAGTAGCATGAGAGGGGATCTGATCAATGTTGAGTGATAGCTAAAGGCTGAAAATCATGAGGATGGGCCTGGGCTCTTTTCAGTGGTATGCAGTGACAGAACAAGGTGCAATAAGCACAAACTAGAATGCAGGAAGTTTCACTTGACCTTAAGGAAAGACTTATTTGCTGTTGAGAGTGCTGGAGCTCTGAAGCAGGCTGCCCAGAGAGGTTGTGGAGTCTCCTTCTCTGGAGACTTTCAAAACCTGCCTGGACAATGTGGGCAGGTGCAGCCTACTATGGGTGACCCTGTGTGGGGTATGGGCTGAGCTGAACGACCTAAAGTAATCGGACACCAAAGGCAGGCAAAGATGCAAAAAAGAAAGTGCGATAAGGAAGCTAGAGTTTGGGAAAAACAACCTTGAGAAAATTGGCTCTGAGAAATATATGCAAGATAGATGGCTGTGCTTAGTAATGCCAACCAATTAGTACGCTTTTGATTTGCATGGACAGTGTGTGCAGAGCTCATGCAGAACTCATGTTACCAATCAGAATTAAACATATTGTTTTAGTCTGATAAGAAACCCTTTAAAAGAACTGTCCTTTTGATAATGAAGTGTTCGACTTATGCATCATATTGGTGTACTGTGTCATTCTGTCCCTGCACAATTAGGATGAACATGGCATTCTGGTGACCTCAACAGGGATTCTGAAGAAGAGGGATTGGACACCAATTACCGAGAAGGCAGGGGGTCCCACAGTCTGGCAAGGAGGTAAGCCAGGCTGCTCGAGAGAAGCAGGAGTGGATCCACGACATAATATGGTGGGACGGGGATTGCCGCTTTAGCGGTAGAAAAGGCTGCCGTGAAGACTTTCATGCAGCTGGCACAGAAAAGAGAAGTGCATTTGAAAGAAAGGGAGGTAATAACTGTGGGGAACTTAAAAGGAGAACGAAGAGAATCCCCAGAGAGACATTTATGTAGTGATGGAGAGTCTTCTTAATAAATAAGGGAAGAGAATTCTTGGGCAAGATCTTAAAATCATCCTTAAATTGGTGCAAGTGAAGATTCCTTCCATTACTGCATCTACTGAGACTTTAAAGGCTCCGCAAGGGGGCGAGAGAATTTGGTGACTAAGGAAGAAAAGTGCATTGTGAAGATCCTCTCGCATATCCTCTCTAAGTATGAGGTTGATATCCTCTCTAAAAGTAGGGTCTCTATCTCAGACCCTACTATGAAGATATTACAAGAAAGCATTGAAATATGCAGAAAACGAACTGTAAGAACTTTACTAATGTCTTTTGAATGTAATGCACCATTTGCCTTTAAGAAGAGTACTTCAAGACTTGTATTCCTGAAGCGATCAAGGAGAGAAAGAGCTGTTAATGAGAAGCTACATATACCATGCCCTGTGGCACCTAGAGTTGAAGTTGCAAGAAGCAGATTGTTCAGCACCATCATGGACATGAGTCTGGCTGGTCCAGGACCCAGCTGGAGACTGTCCTGCAGCAAACGCTACTCAGAGTCTGCAGTGAGAGAAACATCTATCATCTGCGGACCAACTGCAATGGCCAAGGGGTGCACACACATGTGTCTGCAGTATGGGAGGTCTCGGGGGACAGTCCTAAGTCCAAGCGGAGGAAATCGTTCCTGTGACAGTGCTGCTCTGAGTAAGCAGGAGAAAACATCTATCTGCCGCACTTCCCATCTCAGATTGCATCACAGAACTTCTTACTGTTAAAGACTCAAAAGTCCTGAGTTGAGTGGTTGTGGCTGCCTGAGGGTTACCTCCCTGTTCAGTTAATTTCTTTGCAGATTTCTTTTTTTTTCTTTTACCCTTCTCTGCTGAGCAGCCACCACTCCTCTCCCCCTTCCCTCTCTCCCCCTTCCCTCCCTACACGTGGATGCAATTTCTGTCCTGGCAGGGGCTACATGTCTTTGCAACCCCCACGCAGCTGCCATTTTGGAGATGGCATAGCTTTGCTTCCCCCACTTCCCTCCCTCCCTTTTCTTGCAAGAGTTGTGTCTTCTCTTAAAGTGGCAATGTTGAATTTGTATTTTACTGTTGAAGATTGTTTTGGTTTCTTTGCAGGTGCAAATCCTTATAATGTTTTTAGAGTTAGTTTTCAATTGTAATAGATCTTAGCTAATGGAGAAGAAATAATTTGAATAAAGTATGTTAAGTAGTTAATAATTGTAATAGAATATGATAGGCGGTTGATGTTTAGAATGGAATATTGCAGTGGTAATAAATTTGCAGTAATTTTGGTAGAATAAGTTGTTTATAAGTCTATAGGTTAATAATTTTAATTTTAGATTGCTCTAAAGGTTGTTTTTGTTTTTTTGTTTTTTGGGTTTTTTTCTATGCCGGCAATTTCCACAGAGCTCTAACTTTAACACAGTTTTTTAGTTTATAGATTTTTAGCATTGGTATAGCTAAGGTTAAATGTTTAGAACAGAGATATTATAGTACAGTTTGGATTTTTTCCTTCATATTAATAGTAGTACATTAGAATAAGGGATTATGTTAAGATTTAAAAAAAAACAAAACAAAAAAACACCAAACCCACAACTTTTTTGGTACAACATATAGGCAAAGTTAATTGGCAAAGATTGAAAAATTATCAGATTCGGTTTTCATACTCGCCCTGAGATTTCACTTGCAGCATGTTAGATTAGCTGCCAACTTGCTATAGCAGATTCAGAGAAGCGATACTTCTAAGAGGTGCCTTACTATAGGTCATTGCAACTATTAAAAGGCACCGTCACACCTATGCAGTTGAGTTACATTGCAATCATGAAAGTACAGGAAGAAATTAAAACAGACAGCAAAGCTACCTACACAGCCTGTAATAGATGTTCACTTTACAAGGGAAGTATTCCCTATAATATTGCAGCATAGGTTATACACCTGCTTATGCTAACTTGACACATTTGACTTTTAAAAATAAAAAAGGGGGAATTGTCCAGATACATCACACAGAGAGGTTCAGCCTAAAAAATGTGAATGGGTCTATTACTGTAGGGAAGGTATGTGTTTGTTTGTTGCCTACAGGTCTTTGATGGATACCAGCTTGTTGTGTTCAGCCTGCCTTTGACAGTGGGCGGAAGTCTTGCTCAAGATGGCCATGTGTGATGTATCTGAACAATTCCTCCTTTTTTATTCCCAAAAGCCAAAGGTTTCAAGTTAGCATAAGCAGGTGTATTAGCTATGTTGCAGTATTACAGAAAATACTTCTCTATTACAGGCTGTGTAGGTAGGTTTGTTGTCTGTTCTTCTTCCTGTACTTCATGATTGCACTGTGACTCAACTGCATAGGTGTGATGGCACCTTTTTTTAATAGCTGCACTAGTTTGTAGGCAGGCATCTCCTAAAAGCATAATTTCTCTCTATGGATCTACTATAGCAAACTGTTAGCTAATGTAACATGTTGCAAGTGAAATCTCAGTGTGAGGGTCAAAACTCCAACAACCTTTAGAATCATAGAATCAGTCAGAGTTGGAAGGGACCACAAGGATCATCTAGTTCCAACCCCCCTGCCATGGGCAGTGACACCCTACCCTAGATTAGGCTGGACAGAGCTTCATCCAGCCTGGCCTTAAACACCTTCAGGGATGTGGCCCCAACCACCCCCCTGGGCAACCCATTCCAGGGCCTCACCACTCTCACAGTGAAGAACTTCCTCCTCACATCCAATCTGAATCAGCCCACCTCCAGCTTTGCTCCATTCCCACTAGTTCTGTCACTACCTGATAGCCTAAAAAGTCCACCCCCAGCTTTTGTGTAGGCCTCCTTCAGATACTGGAAGGCCACAACAAAGTCACCTTAGAGCCTCCTCTTCTCCAAACTCAGCAGCCCCAACACTTTCAGTCTTTCCTCATAGCAGAGGTGCTCCAGCCCTCTGATCATCCTTGTGGCCTTTCTCTGGACATGCTCCAGCATGTCCACATCCCTCTTGTAATAGGGTCTCCAGAACTGAATGCAGTACTCCAGGTGGGGTCTCACCAGGGTGGAGCAGAGGGGGAGAATCACCTCCCTCCACCTGCTGGCCACACTTCTCTTGATGCAGCCCAGGATCTGGTTGGCTTTCTGGGCTGCAAGTGCATGCTGCTGGCTCATGTTGAGCTTCTCATCCACCAGCACCCCTAAGTCTCTCTCCGCAGGGCTACTCTCCAGCCAGTCACTGCCCAGACTGTATTTGTGCCTGGGATTGCCTCGACCCACATGCAGGGCCTTGCACTTGATCTTGTTGAACTTCATGAGGTTGTCTTGTGCCCACCTCTCCAGCCTGTCCAGGTCCCTCTGGATGGCATCCCTGCCCTCCAACCCTGTCTGCTGCACCACACAGCTTGGTGTCGTCAGCAAACTTGCTGAGGGTGCACTTATTGCCTTTGTCCATGTCACCCACAAAGATGTTGAACAAGACTGGTCCCAGGACTGATCCCTGAGGCACCTCCGCTTGTCGCTTGGACATGGACCCATTGACAGCCACTCTTTGGGTGCAGCCATCAAGCCAGTTCTTTATCCATCTGGTGGTCCACCCATCAAACCCATGTTTCACCAGCTTGGAGACCAGGTTGTGGTGCAGGACAGTGTCAGAGGCTTTGCTTGGGTCCAGGTAAATGACATCAGTTGCTTGCCCCCCCTCTATTAATGTTGTGATCTGTTCATAGAAGGCCACCAGGATTGTCAGGCAGGATCTGCCCTTGGTGAAGCCATGCTGATTGGACCAAATCACCTCTTCACTATTCTCCTCTCTCAGTAGTGCTTCCAGGAGGATCTGCTTCATGATCTTACCGGGCACAGAGGTGAGACTGACTGGCCTGTAGTTCCCCGGCTCTTCCTTCCTACCCTTTTTGAAAATGGGAGCTATGTTTCCCCTTTTCCAGTCAGTGGGGACTTCACCAGACTGCCAGGACTTTTGGAATATAATAGAGAGGGGTTTAGCAGCCTCATCTTCCAGTTCTCTCAGAACCTGTGGGTGTATCCCATCAGGACCCATGGACTTGAACACTCTCAGGTTCTTCAGGTGATCACGAACCTGATCTTCACTTATCATGGG
>VWZI01005110.1:0-32764 GCA_013396835.1 Psilopogon haemacephalus
GGTGCAACCCAGAGCTGTAAACTGGGTGACTTAGCTTCCTACACAGCTCTGCCCTCATCTCATGCAGTCCTAGGGTGCTGCTAAGCAGACATTGTAATCTGCTTGCAAACTACTTCCAATGTGTTTCTCTTTGAGATGCGTTCGCATTAAGCTCAGAGAGTACACTTAAGGTGAAATGCAGGGAGCAGGAGGTTAGTTCTTTTCCAGGTTGTCCTCACTTGTGACTCATTTTGGATGTGCAACCTCCTGGACTTCCATGCATCTTGCTTATTAAATCTATTCTGAGGTGAGGGAGTCGCAGGAAGTATTCAAGGAATGTTTATGCACAGTGGATTTATTAAAGCGGCATCGTTGTGTATGTTGCTCCCTCTTCCTTCCCCCGGTGTTTCCTAACACCCTGTTTCCATTTTGCTGACCACAGCTGAACACTGAAACGATTCCTTTGGAAGATCCCTGCCGAGTGACTGGTTGTGGATGGCCAGAGAGCAGCGTTGTGGACTCACAGATGCAGCTCTGCCATTATTTCTATATCTGTATACACGTACAGAGAGTTTCACCCGTGGCTGTGTGCATGGCTCTTCATCCTTCAGCACTGAGCTTGCCATTTTTTGGTCCATCCAAAGTATCAGCAACGTTTCATAGATGGTTTTAATTTTGACCACTCCAGATAATTTTGTGTCAGGGAAAAAAAAAACCAACCCCAAACCCTGCTACCTCGCTACTTACCCCATTTCCAGACCATTCCCAAATATGTTGAACATCTGGAGGCCTCTGGGACTTCATTAGCAATTACCTTCTACCATCTATTACTACTTCCTGTCACAAATCTTTTGAGCAGTTATTAATCCACAGGAGGATCTTCCCTCTTATCCCATTAAATCCTATCTACTTTAAATGGTTCTGATAAGCGACCCCATCAAAAGCTTTTTAGAAATCTAAGAACATTACATCAAGGATCTGACCTTTATCCACAGGCATATCTTCTGCTTTGAAGAACTTTATACTACAGATAGCAAATAGAACTTCTCTCTGTGAAAGCTGTTTCCACTCTGCTTCTACCCATGCCAGAGACAGAAATCAGCCACACTCCTAGAATCATAGAATCAGTCAGGGTTGGAAGGCACCACAAAGATGATCCAGTTCCAACCCCCCTGCCATGCCCAGGGACACCCTACCCTGTATCAAGCTGCCCACAGCCTCTGCCAGCCTGGCCAAAAACACCTCCAGGGATCTGGCCCAAATCATCTCCTCGGGCAACCCATTCCAGGCTCTCACCACTCTCATGCTCAACAACTTCCTCCTCACATACAACCTGAATCTCCCCACCTCCAGCTTTGCTCCATTTCCCGTAGTCCTTACACTACCTGACACCCTAAAAAGTCCCTCCCCAACTTTTTTGTAGCCCCCTTCAAATCCTGGAAGGCCACAAGAAGGTCACCTGGGAGCCTCCTCTTCTCCAGACTGAACAGCCCCAACTCTTTTAGTCTCTCCTCATAGCATAGGTGCTGCAGCCCTCTGAGCATCCTTGTGGTCCTTCTCTGGACATGCTCCAGCATGTCCACATCCCTCTTGTCCCAGAGGCTCCAGCACTGGATGCAGTACTTTAGGTGGGGTTTCACCAGGGCAGAGCAAAGGGGGAGAATCACCTCCCTTGCCCTGCTGGCCACACTTCTCCTGATGCAGACCATCTCTGGTTCTCGAGGCATGCAACAGATACTTTAAAATCTGGATGTCACTTGAACCTCTGTCCCTCCCCTTGGTCACGAGGCTGATTTTGGTAACTGATCTGGGAGTTCAGATCTGCATTTCTTGAAGGCTCTCTGAGGAACACTCTTGGTCCTGGAGATTTGTCACCAGTTATTGCGTCGAGCTGGGCTGCAATTTCTGCTGGTGCAGAGAAGATCCTACACACTCTGGTGCTACAGATGAGCCCTATGTAAGGCAGGAAATGTGCTTTGAATTCCCTCAAGCAGCTGAAAGAACGGGACAAGGCCAGGCTGGATGAAGCCTTGAGTGACCTGATGTAGTGGGAGATGTCCCTGCCTGTGGCACAGGGGGGTTGGAACTGGATGAGCTTTAAGGTCTCTTCCAACCTAAACCATTCTATGATTCTATGACACAGTCCTCCCTCTTCCATCATGGGAGCCTTAATTCCTATTAACTGCTGGTGTGGGGGTGTGTGTGTCCCCTACATTCAGTGTTCTGCTGTGTCTTGCTGGATTAAAGCCTTTCTGAGGTGGATTGGCTGAGGAACAGCTGCTTTACAGTTCTGAGTGTAGGGATAAGCTCCAAAGGCCAGTCCTGTGAGAGCTGAGATGAGTCTGAGCACAGATAACCGAAGCTCAGCTGCTCAGGGACTTGGATTCTTAGAAATGAGGTGCCTGTAGGGTTTAGGAGCTGCACACTTGAGTTTTATTTGTGTTATTCATATATCTGTCATTATATTTCAACACCTACAGTCTTTTCTTTTTTTTTCCCTTCTCCTTTTCTCTTCTGTGGCCTGTTTCTCTATTACAATAACAAGGTATTACGACCATTTCAGATCATGATTTTGCAGATCATGACTAGCAGAACTACAGAAGAGCAGTAGCAGGAGCCCACGAAAGCTGTTAGCAGCTGCCTCTTAGGTGAAGCTCTCTGAAGCATGCATGTAAAGAGACACCCTTGCATGTTCATCAAGATCAGGAGGGAAGTAACACATTTGACAACGTCACCTTCAGCGGTCTGCAACCATTTGCACGCTCGCAAGACGCAGAAGTTGTCCATCTGCATTGGGCTGACAACAGGAGAGAGCCAAATGGGAATTGTGCAGCAGGCAGGAGCTGTCGCTCCACGGAGATCCCAGCGGGATCCACCCTCTGCCTGCTCTCTACACACTGCTCTCTGGTGCCCTTTGCAAAGAAAACTGCAGAGGAGGCTGTGACTCCTGCCTGCTTAAACTCTCCGTGTCCTGAGAGGGGATATTACCCAGGGTTGCCCAGTCCTTACAGGGATGAAAATGCTTATTTCTCCCCCTGCCCTTTAGGCCAGCCTGATCTAGGGTAGGGTGTCCCTGCCCACGGCAGGGGGGTTGGAACTGGATGATCTTTGTGGTCTCTTCCAACTTTGACTGACTGATTCTATGATTCTAAGTGTTGCCAGTGCAACCCCAACTAATTGCTCCCACTCTAAAAAGAGGGATCTAAAGCTTCTTTTCATTAAAGGAAGTTTTGCCCTCACTTCAAAGGATTTGGGAATTAACAGGCCATGGGCTGCTTATTTCTTTCCTTATCTGTGTGCCTCAGACAATGGTTATCAGAAAAAACGAACAACTGAGTGGAATCAGCCTGAGGGTGTTCAGCCTGCTTACCATCAGCTAGTAGTAGAAGAAATAATAAATACAGCAGAAAAAAAAAAAAGCCTTGCTCTTTGCTTTCAGTCTTGTATTTGCATTTCTTGTAGTGAAAAATTGCCTTTTCATGATGAAAATATTTTTAAGTCTTTAATTTTTTCCTTTCTTATTTTTTCTTTTCAAAATTTATTTTTTCTTTTTTTTCTTTTTCTTTTCCCTTTTTCTTTTCATTTTCCTTTTTATTTTTCCTTTCCTTTTCCTTATAATTTTCCTTTTCCTTATCCTTTTCCTTTTTCCTTTCCTTATCCGTTTTCTTTTTCCTTTCCTTTTCCTTTTTATTTCCCTTTCCCTTTCCCTTTTCCTTTTCCTTTTCCTTTTCCTTTTCCTTTTCCTTTTCCTTTTCCTTTTCCTTTTCCTTTTCCTTTTCTTTTTATTCCATCTTTCCCCCTCCTTTTTTTCTTTCCCTTCCCCCCCAAGACTCTCACGTATTTTCCTTACTTTCTCATGGTTTCCACCTAATCTCTCAGAGGCAGTCTTTGATAGCGACAATGCTCAGGAATGCTTCTCTCCGCGAATTTCAGAGCTTCTCCAGCAGCTCCAGGGGTCTGCAGGGTGAATACTGAACCCTTCTGCCCCTTCCCCGTAGCACCGCTGACATCTAGTGGCTAATCCTCGTCCTTCACAAAGCTACGAAACGCACTCCTACAACCATTAAAGAGTTGAAAAACACCTCCAAGATCATCAGGTCCTGCAGTGAACCCAACACCACTACGCCCACTCAACTGTGTCCTGGGCAATAACAATACAAATCAGATCTGATCGCACCAAATCCTTGTAGAATCTCCAGTTCCGAGGAGCTACCCCAGCACTGTCCCACCCTGACCACAGTTCCTCTCCCAAGAGTGCAGCTCCCATGCTGTGAGGTTTGACATGGGAACTGCAGTTTTGGGACAATGATGTCTCAAATGCTCATAAACTGTGAAGACGAAGCAATGCACAGACTGTTCAAGGCACTGTGAGTCCCTTTATCATCATAGAATGGTTTAGGTTGGAAGGGACCTCAAAGATCATCCAATTCCAACCCCCATGTGCCATAGGCAGGGACACCTCCCACTAGAACACGTTGCTCAAGGCTTCATCCAGCCTGGCCTTGAACACCTCCAGGGAGCAGCCACAACCTCCCTGGGCAACCTGTGCCAGTGTCTTACCACGCTCACTGGAAAGAACTTTCTCCTAACATCCCATTTAAATCTCCCCTCTGCCAGTTTAAACCCATTCCTCCTCATCCTGTCATTACAAGACCTTGTCAATAGTCCCTCCCCAGCTTTTTTGGATGCTTCCTTCAGATACTGGAAAACTACTATAAGTTCTCCTTGAAGCCTTCTCTTCTCCAGGCTGAAAAGCTCCAACTCTCTCAGCCTGTCCTCATAGCAGAGCTGCTGCAGCCCTCTGAGCATCTTTGTGACCCTCCTCTGGACTGGCTCCAACAGTTCTATGTCCTTCGTGGATTGGGGACTCCAGAACTGCACTCAAGCAGTTCTCAAAATTTGCCTTGCTGAAGAATAATTTGATCCCAACAAGAAGGAAAGATTGAATGGAGGATTTTCAGTGTCCGACTAAAAGCAAGCATTACTGACTGAGGAGCTTTCCAAACCTTCCACAAAAAGCCACAGGAACTCTAAGGGCAGGGAGGCAGGGAAAGGAGAAAGAGGGGGGTGGACAGACACAAGGACTGTTTAATCATAGGATGGATGTCTGCTTCACTTAGAATTACCCTGTTGACATTACCAAGCACCTCTTCTGCTCTGACCATCCTGGGCAGTGACTCAATATGATGCTGTGATAAGCAGAGAGAAAGGCTCTATCAGGTCCACTTAAAGCCCTTGTCTTGTACCACAAATAAAAATTAGAAGCAGATCCCATGCAATTTGTCATTGTTGTTCCACCTGAATCTCTTGTTACCTCTTTTGTAAACTTTACGGTGGGGAAAAAAATGTCCTTACCCCTCACTGTGGATGTTCTTGTTCTTAAAACACCAGCAGTGACAAGAGACTGAGACATAGGAGCTACCTTGCCACCACAGGGTTCAAGTGAGGGGTTGGTTTCTGGAGCCCAAGGGCTGCTCTTGCTTGTTGCTCTGCATCAACTTGGGGGGGATGGTGGATGAGAAGCTCAACATGAGGCAGCAGTGTGCACTTGCAGCCCAGAAAAACAACCAGAGCCTGGGCTGAAGCAGGAGCAGTGTGACCAGCAGGGCCAGGGAGGTGATTCTCCCTCTCTACTTCACCCTGGTGAGACCCCACCTGGAGTACTGCATCCAGTGCTGGAGCTCCTATTACAAGAGGGATGTGGAGATGCTGGAGTGTGTCCAGAGAAGGGCCACGAGGGTGCTCAGGGAGCTGCAGCACCTCTGCTGTGAGGACAGACTGAAAGAGTTGGGGCTGTTCAGTCTGGAGAAGAGGAGGCTCCCAGGTGACCTTCTTGTGGCCTTCCAGGATCTGAAGGAGGCCTAAAAAAAAGCTGGGGAGGGACTTTGTAGGCTATCAGGTAGAGACAGGACTAGGGGGAATGGAGCAAAGCTGGAGGTGGGGAGATTCAGATTGGATGTGAGGAGGAAGTTGTTGAGCATGAGAGTGGTGAGAGCCTGGAATGGGTTGCCCAGGGAGGTGTTTGGGGCCACATCCCTGGAGGTGTTTTTGGCCAGGCTGGCAGAGGCTGTGGGCAGCCTGATGTAGCCCCTGGGCATGGCAAGGGGGGTTGGAACTGGCTGGTCTTTGTGGTCCCTTCCAACCCTGACTGATTCTATGATCTGCCACCATCCAAGATTCATCAGAGGTGTTGAACTTGGGCATGATGCCCTTTATTCAGCATCCCTTCAAGGGAGCAACTCCCTTGCCCTGCCTTTGCTGGAGTTAGAGTATATAAGACAGGAGTCAGAGACAGAGAGAAGTATGAGAGGGAGGCAAACGAAGTGGTGGAGCAATCCCTTGAAGGTGCCAACAGCACTGGCTCAAAGTTTTCTAAATTGATTCAGTTCTTTTGGGAAATAATTGCTTTGACTGGAATTACTGACTGAGAGTGAGTAACTTTGATCCAAATTTGCTCTCAAAATAATTAAAATTCCTCATCATCACGTGACTTCCACAAGGTGCAGCATGAAAGGGGAAACTGTGCTGAGGAGATTCTCTTTTTTTCTTTTGGAATTACGATTTGTTAGGCAGTGTTGGTTTTACATTTTCAATCGGGATTAAAAAAAAACCAAAACAACAAACCCTCCAACATTTCCAATCATATTTCTCCACGAAGTAGAAAAATCTGAATTTCAGTTGGACTGCATTGAAATTAATAATGAGTATAAGCTACTTAATAGAAGCTGTAAGTTATTTCGGCTTGCTCTGGGCAAGCTACAGGCTGGGCAGTGCCTGGCTGGAGAGCAGCCCTGACAAGAGGTACTTGGGGGTGCTGGTGGACAAGAAGCTCAACATGAGGCAGCAGTGTGCACTTGCAGCCCAGAAAAACAACCAGAGCCTGGGCTGCAGCAGAAGTGTGGCCAGCAGGGCCAGGGAGGTGATTCTCCCCCTCTACTCTGCCTGGAGTACTGCATCCAGTTCTGGAGCCCCTATTACAAGAGGGATGTGGACATGCTGGAGGTGTCCAGAGAAGGGCCATGAGGATGCTCAGAGAGCTGCAGCACCTCTGCTGTGAGGACAGACTGAAAGAGTTGGGGCTGTTCATTCTGGAGAAGAGGAGGCTCCCAGGTGACCTTCTTGTGGCCTTCCAGGATCTGAAGGGGGCTACAGAAAAGTTGGGGAGGGACCTTTTAGGCTCTCAGGCAGTGACAGGACTAGGGGGAATGGAGCAAAGCTGGAGGTGGGGAGATTCAGCCTGGATGTGAGGAGGAAGTTGTTGAGCATGAGAGTGGTGAGAGCCTGGAATGGGTTGCCCCTGCAGGGAGGTGTTTGGGGCCAGATCCCTGGAGGTGTTTGCAGCCAGGCTGGCAGAGGCTGTGGGCAGCCTGATCTAGGGTAGAGTGTCCCTGGGCATGGCAGGGGGGTTGGAACTGGATGATCCTTGTGGTCTCTTCGAACTCTGACTGATTCTATGCATCTATGCTATTTTTTTATAGGTAGCAACTCCGATTCTCTGACATTTCAGGTCATGTTTCTCCATGAAGTAGTAAAATTTTAATTTCAGCTGGATTTCATTGAAACTAATACTGAATATCAGCTTAGCAATATAAGCTGTAATTTATTTTGGCTTGCTCTGGTACGCTTTTATAGGTAGAAACTCTGATTCTCTGACATTTCAGGTCATATTTCTCCACAAAGTAGACAAATCTTAATTTCAGCTGGACTTCACTGAAACTAATAATGAGCATAAGCTAGTCAATATAGGCTGTAAGATATTTTGGCTCGCTCTGATATGTTTTTGTAGGTAGCAACTCTCATTCTCCAACATTTCAGGTCACGTTTCTCCCTAAAGTAGAAAAATCTGAATTTCAGCTGGACTTTATTGAAAATAATAATGAGTATAAGCTATTCAATATAAGCTATAAGTTATTTTGGCTTGCTCTGGTATGCTTATATAGGCAGCAACTCCGATTGAGCACTCAGAATATGCTCCTCAAGAGTAAGCTGGTAACAGCTATGGAGACTCAAAGCCATTTTCTCCTAGAGCATTTGCAAAAGCCACAGAAAAGAAGAAAAAGGATGCATGAACCCAATAGGCAGAGCTGACAGAGCTCTTTGAAGGTATTAAAAACCTGCTGTTTGATTTTGAACCTTGAAAGACAAATAGGAGCACTTTATACATCCAGTCCAGCAATGATCCCTAACCTACCTGAGGACTGGAGGAGAAGAACAATTCTCAAGCTCTACTGATATTGAGCAGAAGAGTGGAACATTAAACTCATCCATCACTATTAGCTCTTGTGCAACAACTTGCAAACCCAAACAGAAAGGCTCTGAGCCTTCCCAGCATGATTGAAATGCTCAGAGCAAGTTCCTGTTGCTACGTGACCCCAGCCAAGAGGCAAACAGGGAATTTCAGACTGGGAAATTTCCAAAGAGCATCAGCATCTCTCTATAGCACTGAAATAGGCAGCAGCAGAGCTGTCCCTGGGGCTCTCTGGCCATGAGTTAGCTGTGCTCCAGGTCTTCTGAGAGGCTGCCCCTTAGATTTGTAGCTTGGTATTTCTCTTGCCCTCACCCCCAGCTCTTCCAAAATGCACTTACTAAGAGCAGCCTCACCCAGCTCTCTAGCCAAAGTGTGAGGACACTAGTTCTTCATTTCTTGACAACTGTGTGACTGGTCAAGGATTGTATTTTTAGATGAGGAGGGAACAGTGATCAGAAAAGACAAGCCCTGGGAAAAGAGGAGTTGAATTAATATAGTCCATTTCTGCACAAGACTGTATCTTACCACTGCATTTAAAGAGGGGGTCCCAGAGCAAGCTAGACAGGAGTGAGCACTTAGGTGAGTGGTACTGGAACCTCTGCTGTTAAAAGTGAACCAGCAGCTGGAGGAGCTGTGTCCAGAGGTGCTCTGCATGGTGCATTTGTTGGAAGTTAGAATGGGCCAGGCATTGGAAGAGGCTGTCCAGGGAGGTGGTGGAGTCACCATCCCTGCAGGGGTTCAAAAAGGTGTAGACATGGCACTTTAGGATGTGTTTTAATGGCCAGGGTGGTGTTAGGTCAAAGGTTGGGCTGGATGATCTTCGAAGTCTTTTTTGCAATCAAAGCAATTCTGTGAAATCCTCGGGATCATTGTTGCTTGGAGCAGCACTGATTGATAGAATCATAGGATCAGCCAGGTTGGAAGAGACCTCCAAGCTCATCCAGTCCAACCTAGCACCCAGCCCTAGCCAATGGCACTAAGTGCTCCATCCAGGCTTTTCTTGAACACCTCCAGGGACAGCAACTCCACCACCTCCCTGGGCAGCCCATCCCAATGCCAATCACTCTCTCTGCCAAGAACTCCCTCATAACACCCAGCCTATACCTCCTCTGGCACAACTTGAGACTGTGTCCCCTCATTCTGTTGCTGGTTGCTTTGGAGAAGAGACCAACCCCACCTGGCTACAACCTCCCTTCAGGCAGTTGTAGAGAGCAATGAGGCCTCCCCTGATATACTCTTATTCTCCAGGCTGCACACCCTCAGCTCCCTCAGCCTATCCTCCCAGGGCTGTGCTCCAGACCCCTCCCCAGCTTCATTGATTGATGCTGGACTCAGACATATGAACTTGGCATCACACAAACCACATTCTCCAGTTGCTTGCTACCACAGGAAAGCACAGCCTGAATAATCAGGCAGAACATTTGGCTTAAAACAAGCTTCAGATTTCTCCATTTTCTGTACTTCGGTTCTCCTCTTGTGTTTGGAAATCAATTTGCAACTTGTTAAACCCCAGTAATTTCTATTCTTTCTTTTTTTTTTTTTTTTCTTCTCTCTCTCTGCAGAATTACAGGCTTGTGAGTGGGAAAGATTTCAATGACACCTATTTAAAGATTTCAGCAAAAAAAAAAGCAATTAAGGAGGTGACAAGATTTAGATTTTCTTCTATTTTTTTTTCTCCCTGAAAGAATCCTTCTGAGCAATTAAAAAATGTAAGTTTGATCTGCCCAGACAGGAGCATTTCTATTTAATCACAAATCAGTGTTAGAGATTTCATAAATTCAAGGCTCCATGAGATTATTTAAGGATTATGCCCACTGTCTAGTGAGCAAATTGGACAGAAATCTGCATCTTAGGAAGAAGCTCTTCAATACAAGGGTGGTGAGACTCTGGAATAGGTTGCCCAGGGAGGTTGTGGTTGCCTTCTCCGTGGGGTGTTCAAGGCCAGGTTGGATGAGGCCTTGAGCAGCTGATCTGGTTGAGAAGTATCCCTGCTCATGGTGGGGAGGTGGAAGACTGAGAGATGACCTCATCAATGTTTAGAAATATGTGAAGAGTGAGTGCCAGGGGGGATGAAGCCAGGCTCTGCTCAGTGATGCCCAATGATCAGACTAGGGCCAATGGGTGGAAGCTGAGGCATAGGAAGTTCCATGGATACATGAGGAGGATTTTTTTTTTCTTTGTGAGGGTGAAAGAACACTGGAACAGGCTGCCCAGGGAGGTTGTGGTCCCTCTCTGGAGATAGTCAAAACCTGCTTGGATGCGTTCCTGTGTGATCTGGTCTAGGTGATCCTGCTCTGGCAGAGGGGTTGGACTGGATGAGCTTTGGAGGCCCCTTCCAGCCCCTGACATTCTGTGACTCTGTGACTCTGTAAAGTAGATGAGCTGTGAGATCCTTTCCAACCTGAGCCGTCGTACGAGTCTATGATTCTATGAAACTCAACATTTTGCAAGTTCATAGAAATCTCTCCACAGATTCTGTGTTTATTCCTTAAGGAGACAGCAGAATGGACAACCCTGCTGGTAGCAACAGCACAAACTCTTCTCCATAGTAACAAGTGGTGGGACAAGAGGAAACTGCCCCATGTTGCAACAGGGAAGGTTTAGATTGTACATTAGAAAAAAAAGCTCTTCACTGACAGGGTTCTCAAAGGCTGGGCTGAATCCCCATCCCTGGAGGTGTTTAAAAGAGGCAGGGATGTGGTGCTGAGGGACAAGGTTTAGAAGCAGACTTGGCAGAGTTAGGGCATGGTTGGACTTGATCTTGAAAGTCTTTTCCAACCAAAATGATTCTGTGATTCTAACAGGCTGTGCCCAGCTCCAGACTTTGCACTCTATCAGGGGTTGTATCCTCTTTGGCCAGTCTCGTTGATACCCAAGAGACACATCATTGCAGGACATGAGCTGTGAAAGCCCAAAGCTTGAGAACTAAACATCCAAACACCTTAGCAGATCCAGACACCTACATGTGCCCTCGGCAGAGTCCTTGTGCCATCTTTAATCCAACTGATCAATAGAGGGCAGCAAATTCCTTGTAAAATGCAGGAGAAAAAAAAAAAAGAGATTTAAGGAATTAAACCCAATGTTTGTTGTGCATATATGTGCATAGTTGCTGTGTAGTAACACATATTATTTAGATGCCAAAAAACCCTCCCCAAAAAAAAAAAAAAATCCCACCCAGGGAAATACACAATTTGCAAAGTGTCTGCTGTGAACTCAGCAAGTTCTTCAGTGCTCTGACAGATCAGCAGTCCTTAGGTGATGAAGTATAAAGTCTCCTAGCCAACAGAGCACTTCCCAGTATGTTACATTGCTGCTTAACGACATTAATAGAATTACAGAATGGTCTGGGTTAGGAGAAACTTTAAGGATCATCTAATTCCACCCCTACTGCCATGGGCAGGGACACCTCCCACCAGCCCAGAATGCTCAAGGCTTCATCCAACCTGGCCTTGAAAACCTCCAGGGAGGGAGCAGCCACAACCTCCCTGGGCAACCTGTGCCAGTGTCTCACCACCCTCACTGTGAAGAACTTCCTCTCAACATCCAGTTTAAATATCCACTCTTAGACTCATAGAATCATAGAATCAGTCAGGGTTGGAAGGGACCACAAGGAACATCTGGTTCCAATCGCCCTGCCATGCCCAGGGACACCCTACCCTACATCAGGCTGCCCACAGCCTCTGCCAGCCTGGCTGCAAACAGCTCCAGGGATCTGGCCCCAAACACCTCCCTGGGCAACCCATTCCAGGCTCTCACCACTCTCATGCTCAACAACTTCCTCCTCACATCCAGTCTCAATCTCCCTACCTCCAGCTTTGCTCCATTCCTGCTTGTCCTGTCACTGCCTGAGAACCTAAGAAGTCCCTCCCCAGCTTTTTTGTAGCCCCTTTCAGATCCTGGAAGGCCACAAGAAGGTCACCTGGGATCCTCCTCTTCTCCAGCCTTAACAGCCCCAACTCTTTCAGTCTGTCCTCATGGCAGAGGTGCTTCAGCCCCATGAGCATCCTCATTGACCTTACAGCTCAAAGCCAACTCCCCTCATCCTGCCACTACAAGTTCTTGTCAAAAATCTCTCCTCAGCTCTCTTGTAGCCCCTTTCAGGTACTGGAAGGTTGCTCTAAGGTCTCCCTGGAGCTTTCTCTCCTGAAGAGTTAACAAACCCCAACTGTTCCAGCCTTTCTCCATGGGGGAGTTTCTCCAGCCCTCTGATCACCTTCCTGGCCTCCCCTGGATCCTCTCCAACAGCTCTAGTTTGCTTTAAACATAGATTCCTGAAACTGGGACAGCAGGAAAGAATGAGAGAAGTTTTGGGAGCTAAATTTCACTTTTGGGAAACAATACAAACGCTTGAAACAGAGGTACCTGTGCTTGGTGCTTGGCTTTTCACATTTAACTCTTTTTAATGCCCAGCAGTTTGCAGTTATTGGGGCCAAGAAGACTGAAACAGGTGAACGAAAATCATGACCCCGACATATCATAAGAGGAGTTTTGAGTGTGTTAAAAAAAAAAAACCAAACAAACCCCAAACCTTTTATTAAAAAAGAAAAAAATATTATTTTTTGCAATATTAATGTCTGGGTTTTATCAGATGCCAACCCTTTCATGTTTTTAATCATAGCTTTCAGCTACTTAAGTGATCATTCCCCAGGGAACTGAAGTTTTAGAAGAGAAACTTTAAAAAAAAAAAAATGCTATCAAATGTATTCAGCATAAAAATCTGCTAACCTGATTAGCTCTTTTGACTGGGATGACTCACAGCTCACTTGATGGAGAGAATACTGCTGTGAGTCCTGGCTGCTGAGGCAGTTCCCATGTGATCCCTGATGCTTCTGCCCTACCTAAGGAACTGTGTGCCAGATTTGTGTCTGTGTTGGTCATCAGGAAGAGCAGACCCATGGTATTCCTCTCCCCTCTGCTGTGTGTGGGTAAATGCTTCCCTGGATTATGGCAGAGAAAGGACAGGTGCACGCAGCCTGTTTATGGGGAAAATGTGAGGGAATAGAGATTGTGCCAGTGAAAGAGGGAAGAATCACATTTAAAGTAGCTGTAGGAGGAGAGAGGAATTCTGATGTGAATAGGAGAGGATTATACATCCACCAGTTCTTCTGCTGATGTGAAAGAAAAACCCTGAGGATTTGCTAGTAAATAGGCCAGTGAATGTCTTGCCTGTACTTTGTCAATGGCATGGCCATGCATCCAACCAAGGTACTGAAGTAGCACTGACCCTATTTCTGGACATCTCAGATAGTGTTTGACCAGAGCTAGACCCAGAGCTGTAGTAAGACATGGTAGGAACAACTCCCCTGAAAACAGATATCAGCAGTGTTCCATTTGGCCAGGCTAAAATACAACCTCTTGAATGATACAGCACATGGAAAGGGAGAGAAGGGCAAGCACTGGGTTGGTAAGGCTCCTGGGGCTGGTTATACATTGAGATCTGAGCTCCTGGGGCTGGTTACGTATTGAGATCTGGGCTCCTGGGGCTGGTTATACCTCTCCTCAGGGCTGCTCTCCAGCCAGTCACTGCCCAGCCTGGATTTGTGCTTGGCATTGCCTCCACCCAGCTGCAGGACCTTGCACTTAGCCTTGTTTAACCTCCCGAGGTTGGCTTGTGCCTACCTCTGCAGCCTGTCCAGATCCCTCTGGATGCCATCCCTGCCCTCCTGCCTGTCTGCTGTACCACACAGCTTGGGGTGTTCAGCAAACTTGCTGAGGCTGCACTCAATGCCTCTGTCCATGTCGCCCACAAAGATTGAACAAGACTGGACCCAGGACTGATCCCTGAGGGTCTCCACTTGTCACTGGTCCCCACTTGGACATGGAGCCATTGACAGCCACTCTCCTACTCCCCTTTAAATCCGTGTGCAGGCTTGCACCGGTGAGTACTTTAGCCCATTATGCCTGCAGGTTGTTGCTCTTCATTACTTGGGTTTTCAAGGCTACAGAACAAGAAGTTAAGATCAGGCAGAATGTGCTCCAGCTCCCTTTTCTCTCTGAACGCAAATGTGCAGCAAATGATTAGTTACACTCCTCTGTAGTGTAGCTGAGACCTTCTGTTCCGTGCCAGAGTACTTTGTCTTAATTTAGACCGGGAGCGTACGAGCGCTCGAGCATGGGTTTAAAAAGAGTCACGTGAGTAGAGCTATTGACTTCAAACTTATTGACTGCCACACGACAAAAGTTTGGCTTTCAGGACGTTGAAGGTGTGGAGCCATTTTTTTTTTCCCCCCTGACTGCAAGAAGAAGAGGTTAAGAAAGCTGTGGATCTGGCACCGTTAGCAGGAGTTTCCTACGGAAGGAGACCTACAGCAAGAAGAGTTTTTGGCATCATTACTCTGGAGGTGTCAGGAATAGAATCGTAGAATCATAGAATCGTAGAATCATAAAATCATAGAATCATAGAATGGTTTAGGTTGGAAGAGACCTTAAAGATCACCCAGTTCCAACCCCCTGCCATAGGCTGAAGGCACTCCAGAGACCTGGCTCAGGGTGTTTGAGTTACTCTGCAGTATGACAGTTTATTTTCTGGAGAGGAGGAGGCTGAGGAGAGACCTTCTCACTCTCTACAACTCTCTGAAAGGAGGTTGGGTTGAGGTGGGTGTTGGTCTCTTCTCTGTGCTAACCAGCAATAGGAAAGGAGGAAATGGCCTCAAGCTGCACCAGGGGAGGTTTAGGTCTGGTATTAGGAAGAACTTCTTTGCTGTAAGAGTGGTCAGGCATTGGAACAGGCTGCCTAAGGAGGTGGTGGAGTCACTATCATAGAATTATAGAATCATAGAATCAGTCAGGGTTGGAAGGGACCACAAGGATCATCTAGTTCCAACCCCCCTGCCATGGGCAGGAATGCCCTACCCTAGATTAGGCTGGGCAGAGCCTCATCCAGCCTGGCCTTAAACACCTCCAGGGAAGTGGCCCCAACAACTATGCCCAGAGGCATTCAAGAAACATGTGGCCATGGCACTTCAGGACATGGTTTAATGGGCATGGTGGGTTTGGGCTGATGATTGGACTCTTCGTGGTGATCTTTTCCAACCTTAATGATCCTATAATTTCTTTTTAGTCTATCTTTTTCCTGAAGGTTCCTCTCTGCTGGCCTGGTGTAAGTGGGGATTCACCCAAACTCAAAGTAACTAGAAAGGTCTTCCCCTCCTCTGCCTTTTTTTTTCCCCCTCCCAAATGACTATCTTCTGGTTAACTGTGGTGCTCCTCAGAACCTCAGCAGAGCACCAAATACCTGCCTTTATTCTGTGTAGACTAAAGAACATGGAATCATATCTGATGCAACTGACTTGGTGCAACTCCAGCACGGGACTTCAGTGCTGTCTAGAACAATGTGTCACAAGCTGTGGGTAAAATAAAATAAAATAAAACCCTTAATACCTTCTATAAAAAGCCTGCCTTTTAAAGAGTAAATCCCAGCTTTCTGTGCTGAAAGCTATCTGACATACTCAGTTCTGTGTGACTAATAGATTCCATTGCTACCAAGAGCCACAGCCAAGATGATGAGTCCTGTCCCCAGATAATCCCTGTGAGACAACAGCAAACTTAAAAAAAAACAACCCCAAGCCCATCGGCTAAAGCCCAACAAACTCAGAAACAGCCTCACCCCCCCACCCCCAACCAACCAAAATGAGTCCATCCAAAGCAATGAATGCTCACAACTCCCACTCTTCTCGGGTGCAAAAGCCTTTCCTTAATGAAAGAGCCACTTCCATGCCTGCCCCTCATCGTGGCAAAGGTCAAGATAGGCTTTGAGTTGAGAACCTGGAGGAGAGGGGAAAGGGAGAAGCTACCAAGCTTAGAGTGAGGGATCTGTCGTGGTGCCTGAGGGATCTGTAGTGGTGGGAGGAACTTTGTTCTGGTTTTACAGCTTCTGCCACGGACTCTGGAGTTCAAAAGGGTGCCAATCCTCTGCACTTATCACTGTTTGCCTTTTCTGATTGTTTTGCTGCTGTTTTCTAGGGAAGCAGAAGGATAGGAGCTTGTGCTGGTGTCTGTTTACACTCCTCTCCTCAGCTTTCTCGGGATCTAAGCCAGATACCAGCCACTTGTACTGCCTGGCAGCAAATCCAGTGAATTTCCCCACTCTGTCACCTGTTGTGGTGGTTTAGCAGATACCTGCCCCCCCACCCTTTGATATAACCCAGGGCTAGGGCTCAGAACAGCTGGAAGTTGGTAAATGAAGCTTTAAATTTACAGCAGTGCTCAATATACAAGGAGATATTTACAATATCTAACAGATATTTACGGATCCGTACAGTGTAAAGGTAATACAGAAACACCACAGCCCTTCCAGAGATCAAAATCCCTAAGAGGTGTTTCTAACCACCCCTACCACCTTTCCCCCCTTCCCCAATCTTATTTCACCAGCTGTTGATGCAGCAGATAGGCAAAGGTAGATTGGCTTATCTGCAGTAGAAAAGAAGTTAGTGGAATTATTAAAAATCAGCTACAAAAGGCAGGGAACAAAGGAGCCATGCAAGAAGCAGCCACAGCCCAGGGAGGCCTGAAGCAGTCTCACTTATCTAGATTTGGGTTACAACTCTTAAAACAATTTTTTTTTTTCTTACTCAGTAAAGGTGTGAATGGAGTAGCATCATTTGTTTTCCTCTCTCAGCCTATAGTCTAATTTTCTCACTCAAATCCTCCAATTAGTTCAAACCAGCACACCTGTGATGGAAGACGGTGAAGATTCCCAGGGAGGTTGTGGATACCTTCTCGCTCAGTGTATCTGAAGATTGGATGAGGCCTTGAGAAGTTCAGTCTAGCTGAGAGGTGTCCCTGTCTATGGTGGGGAGGTTGGAGTAGATGAGCTCTGAGGTCCCTTCCAACCTGAGCCATTCAGGGATTCTATGAGATGGTTGTAAGAAACAAGGCTGAGGATCTACTGCAGACTGGATGTGAGGAGGAAGTTCTTCACCATGAGTGGTGAGAGCCTGGAATGGGTTGCCCAGGGAGGTGGTTGGGGCTACATCCCTGGAGGTGTTTGCAGCCAGGCTGGCAGAGGCTGTGAGCAGCCTGATGTAGGGTAGGGTGTCCCTGTGCATGGCAGGGGGGTTGAAATTAGATGACCCTTGTGGTCCATTCCAACCCTGACTGATTCTATCATTCTGTGGTTATATGGTTCTATGATTCTATGCTATCCCACTCCTCTTGGCATGGCCTTGTTGAGCTGGTTCAGATAAGGAGTGTCAATTAAATGTGAAAATGATGAGCACAGAATGAGAACTCAGATTTCCTGTGTCAGTTCCCTTCCAATGAGCAGCCAGTCTTGGTAAAGATGTTGCTCCTTCCAATAGTTCTTTGGAACTTAAGTTACTTCAAAAGAGGGTCTGATGTGAGCTCCATTATGGTTTATTTTTGTGGAGTTTTCCCCCCACCTTGTCTTTCATGTTTTGTTATAGCTAGGGAGATAAAGGAACTACTCCTTGTGCAAAACAACAACAACGACAAGACTTTGTTCTCTTAGGATTATCTCTTCCTTCAATTTATCAGTTACTCTTTAAGCAATTATTGTTCCAAAGAAATGTGGTTTCCTGCTTTCAGTTATGATATTTTACTTTCTTTCTTTTTTTTTTTTTAAATTTTTTTTTATTATTAGTGTTTTATCCTCTGCTCCTCACATCACTGCTCTCAGTGCCTGAATCCCCATCAAAGGCTTCAGGATTCTTTCTTGCTTTAATACAGTTCTGTAACTTTGTTCTCCCTCTGACATGAACTTCTGGGAAGCTAGAAAAGTACCTGGGGTAAGGACTCATGAGAGTGGTGAGAGGCTGGAATGGGTTGCCCAGGGAGGTGTTTGGGGCCACATCCATGGAGGTGTCTGCAGCCAGGCTGGCAGAGGCTGTGGGCAGCCTGCTCTAGGGTAGGGTGTCCCTGGGCATGGCAGGGGGGGTTGGAACTGGATGATCCTTGTGGTCCCTTCCAACCCTGACTGATTCTAGGATTCGATGATTCTATGACTACAGGCCAGGACCTTGTTTAGTACACAAAGTGTGATGGGCAGGGAGGTGAGGAGGAGGTGGCTGCCTACCATCTATTTGCTTGTCACTGAGTGTATGCCTGGAGAAATTCTGATCACAACACTTGCCTTTCAGCTAGTGGTCAGCTGGGTCAGTCTCACTTGACACCAACAATACATTCCTGAATGGCAATTTAACACCACCATGGCCATTAAGCCACATCCTGAGAACAATGAATTCTGTCTCCTGCTTCTTCTCTAAACCAGCCTGTTCCCTCAGAATGGTTCTTCCTTTTCCTCTGAAAGGAGAAGAGGAAGTAGCCAGGGGACAGCTTTTACAAAGAGATGCTGCCAGGGAAGCTCATCATGACAAGCAGGGTGGGGGAAGACGTAGCAACAAATGCTGCCAGGTAATGCTGAAATAATATCAAGCCTTAATTGCATTGAATCAACTTCAGATTTAGCTGCTAAACCACCATTTGGCTTTAGCTAACTGGGGCATAACGAGGGGGAAACAGCCAAACCTGCAGCTGAGAAGGTGGTTTCTTATATTAAACTTTGAGTACATTAAGATAAGCTGCTTGAAAAGCTCATTCTGGGAAATAGAACAGCATTAACTTTCACCTTTTGAGTGTCCCACCATTGTATGGCTTAGAGACTTGAATATATTATGCAGCTAAACAATACTTGGGTGATTCAGTAATCGGATTGGTTTGTTTTTTTTTTTAAATATATTTCAATTAAATAGCAAAACTTCATAGCATATGAAGCAAACTGCTCTAGGGGAGTCACTAAAATAGCCCTTTAATGTAGAATGGATTGGTGTGCCTAAGGGGGAAAATATTCCATAACATTTTCAAGGGCTCTTAAAAGCAGAAGAGAATGTGTTTAATTTGATCTAACTTTCACCCTCAATGGCCAATTCCTAAAGGTCGCTGAGGACTTGAGGGCCTTGAGTAGAATAGTTCCTCTTGAACTTTTTACCCTGAAAGTTTCAAGTCTGAGCTGATGTTTGAGCCCACACAGAGCCAATGGAACGGCTGAATTGAAACGGAAACGGAGCTTAGAGGCTCGGTGTGGTAGAATTAAACAAAGTAAGGACTTCTGCATCCCTCCTGCGCTGGTTTGAGGCTGATTGGAATATTTTAATAAGAGAAATTAGGTTATAGTCTGTGGAAAGAAAAAAAAAAAACTCCCAACAATGGTGATGTCTACTTTGCACATAGGTTTGCTGAGATGTACAAGAGCAAGGACATAAACATAGATAAGACAGAGTCACTCTGGTCTGAGCTCTGGCTGTTGGGTCTCTCCCTCTCCTTGCCTTCCAGCTGGATCTGTGCAACCCAACTAATCATTTTCTGCTTCTAACCCCCCTGGCTGATCTTCCTTGTATACCTGGCACGTAAGGTAGCTTCTGGGATGAGATTGGTGGGTGGGGAGAAGGTGGAAGGGTGGTTGGGAACCCCTCTTGGGGACTCTGATTATTGGTTCTGGAAGAGGTATTGTGTTTCTACATTACCTTTTTAATGCATATAGCTGTAAATATTTGTAATGTGTTGTCAATATCTGCTTGCATATTGTGCTAAGGTGTGAATATAAAGCTTCATTCCTTAACTTGCCACATGGCTGAGCCTAGTCTGGATGAATTAAAATGTGTGGGGGGACAGGGAAGTCCCAAACCATCACCCCAGTGAAGGATATAGAGGTTAAGTCCTGTAAGGAGCAGCTGAGGTCCCTGAGGCTGTTCATCCTGAAGAAGTCCAAGAGGAGACCTTATTGGTCTCCTTAGCCACCTGAAAAGAAATTGTAATAAGGTGAGAGTAGGTCTCTTGTCCCTATTACCAAGTGATAGGATGAGGCAGTAGAAACATTTTTACCTGAAATATTGACGTCTGCAGTTATGCTGTTCCCAGGAAAGAGGTTTCACAAACTGTCATCTTCATCTTCCTCCTTTGTTTGGCCTCAGCTACCTGAAAAGAAGTTGTAGTGAGGTGGGAGTAGGTCTCTTGTCCGTATTACCAAATGATAGGATGAGGCAGTAGAAACACATTTACCTGAAATACTGAGGTCTGCAGTTACGCTGTTGCCAGGAAGGAGGTTCCACAAACTGTCATCTTCATCTTCCTCCTTTTTTAGACCCTTTTGGTGGATTTTTCTTTATTTTCCTTTTGGAGGAAAGCTCTAATGACACATAACCATTCTGTGTAAGTTCATACTAACAGGGTGAAAATAAATTTCTCCAATACTTAATATCTCAGCTTCTAGAGTCCTCTACCACTTAGAGCGTGTTACATCATTTGAGCTCTTACCTGGGATGGATTTGCTCCATTCCTTACCTTCCAGACAGCTGAGTTTAGTCTGGGTGAATTCAAACGTATGGAGGAGGCGGAGAACTCCTGACCCATCACAACCTCTTTGAGTTCCTGTCTTTCCTTTATTAGCCTATAAGAGTGATGCCTTTAGGCTGAAGTAATGTAATTTTGGTTTTGTTTTGGGTTTTTTTTGTTTTTTTTTTTTTTTTTGTTATTTTCAAGAGTTGAGGATTCCCTATGTGAAACTCAAACGCAGCCTTGTTTTCATGGGGAATAAACCTGAGACCTCAGCAAGTGGAAGAGGAGCTCAGCGCAACACGAGGAGAACCACAGCAGCTCACTTAGGCACCTTGGATGTAATTAGAGGAACAGAGCTGAGCATAGGTTTCTTGACAGGTTTCCATTGCCGTGATGGTGTGGTTACTTCAACTGCTTGAGCTAGTCAATCAGAAGTGATCAGATGTAAGTATGAAGATGTGGTGCTAGAAGATGAGACCTGTAAGACTACGACAGCGTTAGTAGCTCCGCTTCGCACAGATGTATCTGGATGCTGTGCTGCCCCAAAACTGAATTCCAGCAGGTTTCCTTGGTTTGCAGGGTGATTTTTACTCCTTTTGGTATGTCTGGGTGCTTCTGGAGATGACAAGGCCAGGAGGAACATTAGATTACAAAGCGAACTCTGAAAAGGTCAGCAGGGCTGGCGTGCAATTTGTTTTGCTCATTTAAGGCTCTGTATTGATATCCTGTCCGTCTAACCAATACAGTAATCACTTCAAACATGAATGATGTGTGGGAAATTACTGCGTGGGTTTGGGGTTTTTTTGTTTTTTGGTCTGAAAAGCCATCAGAACCCTGAACGGCTCTAATGACAAAGCTAATAAACATTTAAGCTGCAGCATGTGATCCTGGATTGGCTTTGACCATTGGCCCTTGCGGTCTACTCGATTTAGGAGTTTAATAGGCAAAAGGAGAGCCCAGATGTGGCATCTGTAAATAAGTTCAGAAACACTGTCTGCTTTTCTTCTCTTATCTGAATGAGCAGATAGCCAGAATTAATCAGAAATGCATGAGGCACGCTCACTACATCTTCCTTAATCTGCTATGATTCAGCATCCATACTGCAAAAGGCAAAATACATTAATCCTCCAAAGTGCTCGCCCCACGTATTTGCTACTTGCCTGATGCTGTTCAGTGGCGTACAAAGAGCAGCTTTCTATCTGGATTTGCTAGCAGAAATGAATGGAGGACAAGTGCCTCAAGTTTAACTAAAATAGGTGTAAGCACCAAATAATTTGGGAGAATCTGAATTTCCAATCCAATCCGTTCCACTTAGCTACTGTGGCTCACCAGCATCCAAGGATTTTCTTTGTTTGCAGCAACTTTGTGTTCCAATCCTGAAGTTAAATCAGAAATGGTGAGGAGAAGCAGGAGGTGATCTCCCTTCTACAGTCACAGCAACCTGCCTGATTATTTTGTGGACATCACCCTAACGAAGCAGGAATGCCCATTAATAACTCAGCAGTGCAAAAGAAGATTGCAAGAGCTCAGGTCAGCAGGACTACAACTTCTGCAGGTCCTCATGCTCCAAAGGAATATAGATTAGTATTTGGAATGAATCCACCATGCTCTCCAGGTCTTTCAAATCGTATTTAAAACTAGTGTTTGAGCCTCTTTCTATGGACTATTACTTCTACAATGCCATTGAAGGTTTGCCTTAATTCTCTTTCAGCATTCATTTTGGAGTCCTTGCTGTTTTCGGTGGCTGAAGTATAGATATTATTAATCAGCCAATAGAAATGTACATTTCCCACCTGTTTTATACTTTCCTTATAGTGATGAAAGCTCTTAGGACTGCTTTAAGTGTTGCCCTTTCCTCCAAAAGCACTCATAATCACGAGTAATATACCTCACTATATAATTTAACTCTCAAGCAAGCAAGCAAGCACCCTGGTTACCAGAGGTTCTACTTCCACCCTGGATATGCAACCAGTTTTTGCAAGTGTCAGTCAAGAAAAGAAAAACTGTGTGCTTCCCTCAGAGGAGAGGACCTAGCCTTGCCTGTTGGTGTTCTATAGAATCACAGAATCATAGAATGGTTTAGGTCGGAAGGGACTTCAAAGATCATCCAGTTCCAACCCTCCTGTGCCATAGGCAGGGACACCTCCCACTAGAACAGGTCACTTAAGACCTCATCCAGCCTGGCCTCGAACACCTCCAGGGAGGGAGCAGCCACAACCTCCCTCGGCAACCTGTGCCAGTGTCTCACCACTCTCACTGTGAAGAACAACTTCCTCCTAACATCCCATTTAAATCTCCCCTCTGCCAGTTTGAACCCATTCCTCCTCATCCTGTCATTACAAGACCTTGTCATTAGTCCCACCCCAGCCCTCCTGTAGCCCCCTTCAGATCCTGGAAGGTTACTATAAGGTCTCCTGGAAGCCTTCTCTTCTCCAGGCTGAAAAGCCCCAACTCTCTCAGCCTGTCCTCATAGCAGAGCTGCTGCAGCCCTCTGAGCATCTTTGTGGCCCTCCTCTGGACTCTCTCCAACAGTTCCATGTCCTTCTTGTGCTGGGGGCTCCAGAACTGCACACAGTACTCCAGGTGAGGTCTGACAAGAGCAGAGTAAAGGGGGAGAATCCCCTCCCTTGCCCTGCTGGCAACACTTCTCTTAATGCAGCCCAGGCCAGGCTGGGATTGTATCCCAGGCAACACAACCATGCAATACTTCTGTCGTTTTTCTTGAAAGTAATGAAGCCTGAATAGGAATTCTTAGATGAGGACAAAAAGATGCTGCATCCCTCAATGGAAACCATCCGTGGGGATTCACATTTCTTTTACATTGAGAAAGAGATTCAAAACCTGCCTGAACAGTGTTCTGTGCAACCTGCTTTGGGTGAACTTGCTTTAGGCCTGGAGGGGCTGGATCAGATGATCTCCACTGGTCCCTTCCAACCTCTTCCATGGCAGAATTCTGTGATCCTATATCCTTCTGCAACCACAATGCTGTTCAGATGCTAGTTCTGGTCCTGCAGCTGATAAAGTTTGCAACATTAGATTAAACATCTGCTGACTTTGTGGCTACCTCAGTGCTAACAGCTCAAGCAGAACTGCTGAAAAAGTGTCTCTCTGACCAAGCAAAGCCAGCCCAAAAGATAAAAATGTTATTTCTCTTTGCCTGTTTTTTTTTCTACAGAGTGATTTGCATTATTATTCCTCACATGAGGCACAAGATTTTTTCTCTGCTTGAAGATATCTTAAAGCCTTGAAGTCAGGGGTCCAACAGTACACAGGATAAGTTTGTTCCATATATACATTGCTGGAATGGATTGCCCAGGGAGGTGTTTGGGGCCACATCCTTGAAGGTGTTTGCAGCCAGGCTGGCAGAGGCTGTGGGCAGCCTGATGTAGGGTAGGGTGTCCCTGGGCATGGCAGGGGGGGTTGGAACTAGATGATCCTTGTGGTCTCTTCCAACCCTGACTGATTCTAGGATTCTATGCTTGGAGTCCAACTCTCCACACCCACATTCAGTTTTTGTCACTACCCTGCTGCAGCAGCTACACTTTTGGTCAGCACAGAAGCCAAGAGGCTAATCATTGGTATTTTTCATGGCTTTGGTCTTCTACTTCTACCATGGACTTTTAAACGTGGTGCTTTTCAGTAGACTCTGCCTGTGTTTTTGTGTTATTGGTCTAAGATTTTGGCAGGCTGAAGCCTTTAGAATGGGAGATCTTCCAGTTTTGTCACTCTCCCTACAAGAAAACATCTTGTGTGGCTTGGCATTTATCTCTGTTTAGATGATGAGACACATGCCCTACCTAAATGATGCAGCAGTTATTAATCTATTAACTGAAAGCATGAACCTGATCTCTTCCATGCATCCAGCACTGTGGAAAGGCAAAGCACAGGAGAGGGGAGGAGGTTAATGCCTCTTAGTGCATGTCAGAGTTTGGATGGAAATACTCCTCATCCAAATTGCCACCTCCAGTTCTGGAACGAGAAGAGGCAGACAAGTGCCCATGGCCATCTGTACCACTGAGGTCAGGCAGTGTGTGTGGCAACTGGAGGGCTCAGCCCTGCTGTGATCCTGCTCTGCCTTGCCTGAGGATGCTGATGAGCCCTTTGGGCTGTGCAGCAGGCAAAGGAGCACTGTTGATGATATGAATTTCTAGGCTGGTCCTCAGTGTTCATCACCTTGTGGTCAAACAGGTGGACACGTGCTCCACTGTGACAGTGTCTGTCACAGATCTGACCGATGGTCAGAGAGAGAAGTCAGCTTTTTGCATCTCACAGTGTACAGAGTTCCCAGCAACTACCTCTACTGCAAGGCAGGAAGAGCTCCTAGGAGCACTGCTGCTGCCCCAACCTAGAAAATCCCATGGGAACTCCAAACAGGAATGAAATTAATCTGCTGTACAGCTCCTAACTGAGGGCAGCTTGCTTGGCTCCAGTCTGAAGAATGAGGACATGAATAAGTCTGTGTCACTCGGAACGGGAGCCCAAGGGTCTTGGACCTCTTTATTGTTAACATAAATTAATTTGTCTGGGTTTACTGAGCTTTATCTCCTCTTTGGCTGGATCTCTCTTTTCCATTCTCAGAGCTGTAACTGCATGTCTTGGAGGAGTGTGCAAAAGAAAGAGTAAGAAAAGAGCAGGGTCTAAGGAAAGGGAATTTGTGAAGCTGTGGATGGGTCAGCTTCAGTTAAAGAGAGACATTTTGAAGTGGAAATAAAACCAAACTAAAACCTCCAAACCATCTGTAAGCTCCTGGAAAATCATCAGAGATGAGTAGCTGCCAACACCCTCCATTTGTTCAGACCAGTTCCTTTCAGCGACAGAGTAATTGGCCAGTGGATAAAGGAGACCCATTAGAAGTCACATTTAGAGATCTGCAGAGATTTTGCTACCCCTTTGCAGCAGGTTTTCCAACTGTGCACATAAATTAAATTACCGGGTGAAAAGCCAAGGCGGGTGGGTAACCATGCCCAGAAAATTCATCTGATATCTGACCCTACAAATACATCAAATGAGGTTTGGCAGAGTCTTTCGAAAGGAGTAGTCAGGCGGCCTGTTACCAACAATGTTGACAGCAAGTTGAAGCAAGCAGACTGGTCTCAGTGCTAGGCTGGTCCTTCTAAAAGCTAGGTGAGGCTTCACAGAACCACAGACTTGTGGTTGGAAGGGACCTTTAAGGATCTTCTAGTTCCAACCCCCCTGCCATGGGCAGGGACACTTTCCACTAGATAGAATCACAGAATCATAGAATCAGTCAGGGTTGGAAGGGACCAAAAGGATCATTCTAGTTCCAAACCCCCTGCCATGCCCAGGGACACCCTACCCTACATCAGGCTGCCCACAGCCTCTGCCAGCCTGGCTGCAAACACCTCCAGGAATGTGGCCCCAACTATCCCTGCAGGGGCAACCCATTCCAGGCTCTCACCACTCTCATGCTCAACAACTTCCTCCTCACATCCAATCTGTACCTCCTCACCTCCAGCTTTGCTCCATCCCCCCTAGTCCTGTCACTCCCTGAGAGCCTAAAAAGTCACTCCCCAGCTTTTTTGTAGGCCTCCTTCAGGTCTTGGAAGGCCACAAGAAGGTCACCTGGGAGCCTCCTCTTTTCCAGATTGCACAGCCCCAACTCTTTCAGTCTGTCCTCATATCAGGGGTGCTGCAGCGCTCTGAGCATCCTTGTAGCACTCAGATCAAGTTGCCCAGAGCCACATCCAGCCCAGCCTTAAGATCATCCAAGGATGGGGCTTCCACCACCTCCCTGGGCAACTTGGGCAACAGGCTTAGCCTAGAGTTTTGTGTTTCATGTAAGTTTTCATTGCAATATTGGAAGGGACCTTCAGGATCATCTATTCCATCCTGCCTGACACGGGCAGGGATGCTGAGAACATTTTAATCCTTGCTGCAGACAAGCATCTTGTTACCCCCGGGGAGAGACTGAGTTGCTCTCCTAACTGAAGGTTTGCTTACAGCATGGTACTTCAGCTTTCTCTCACTGGGTATAAATCTATTGCAAACCCATGCACAGCCAGGATAAGCACTTGCCTGCTCTCCTGCTGTCCTCAATAAAAGTGATTTGCTCGCTCTTGAAGCTTTTCAGCCAACAGTCAACAAGGGTGTTTAGCAGAACAGCAGTGGGTTTGATACTTTGCCTTAGGTCTGTACTCCCCTAGCTCGTGAAGGGAGAGAGGGAAGTTAATCACAGAAAAAAAGCTTTTCCTAAAGGGGTTCCTCTGAGCAGTTGAAAATCAACTGAAGTCCTACTGATTAGGTCAGCACTCATAATGTCAGTAGGATTTTTAAAGTGTTAGGAGATGGGCTCGACATCAGAAAGGATTTCTAAATTGTAGATAATGGAAGAGAGCTGAAGGCTTTGTATCCAGCCCATGTTCAGACCAAAGCACTTCTCCCAGCTCTTCTATACCAGCAGACCCTCAGCAGCATACCTGGACAATTGTGTCCAGTTTGGGGTTCACCAGCTCAAGAGAGGAAAGGATCTGCTGAAGGGAGTCCAGCAAAGATGATTAGGGGACTTGAGCATCTCCCCTAGGAAGTGAGACTGAGAGACCTGAGGCTGCTTGTTCTTGAACAGACTGAGAGGGGATCTGATCAACGTCTACAAATATCTGAGGGGTGGGTGTCAAGTGGCTGGGGCCAAGCTCTTTTTGGTGGTCTGCAGCGATAAGACAGGGAGCAACAGCTACAAACTGGAGCAGAGAAGGTTTCACCTCAACATGAGGAGAAACTGCTTTACAGTGAGGGTGATGGAGGATTGGAGCAGGTTGCCCATAGAGATTGTGGAGCCTCCTTCTCTGGAGGCTTTCAGAACCCACCTGGATGCATTCCTGTGTGAACTACCCTGGGTGGTCCTGCTTTTGGCAGGGAGGTTGGACTCAATGATCTCTGGAGGTGCTTTCCAACCTCTAACGTTCTGTGACTCTGTAATCCAAACGGATTAATGGGTCAGGTGTTATTTATCAGAAAATTGGAGTTAATTCTTTGCCATGACAGATGTGACCCTTCTGGATGTGGCCTACTGGTCATGGAGGTGCTGGGTAGAAAGTTGGTGTTGATGATCTTAGAGGTCTCTTCCAACCTTAATGATTTGATGAAGTAGCTCCAAAATTTAGCTTGGAATTCTCAGCTTGCTGCTCAAGGTTCAGCCTGAAGAGTGAAAGATGCTGTAACAGTAAGCAGAAACTTAGTGTCTTCAGAAGTGTCCTTCTGCTGGCACATCCTTAAGGGCTTATGCTTTTCCTTTGGGCTATGAAAATACATCACTTCTGGGGCTGCCATGGTGCTAGAAAACACAATGCCTTCAAGTTTTAAACAGTGGTTTCATTCTGGTTATTTGCATTTGGCAATATAATGAAAAGGAAGATTTTAGGCTGCTTAGGGAAAAGACCAACTCAAAGGTAGCTGTGCCCAGTGTAGGTTATAGAATCATAGAACGGTTTAGGTTGGAAAGGACCTCAAAGATCATCCAGTTCCAACCCTCCTGTGCCACAGGCAGGGACACTTCCCACTAGAACAGGTGACTCAGGGCCTCATCCAACCTGGCCTTCAACATCTCCAGGAAGGGAGCAGCCACAACCTCCCTCAGCAACCTGTGCCAGTGTCTCAATAACCTTACTGCAAACAGTTTTCTCCTAACATCCCATTTAAATCTTCCCTCTGCCAGCTTAAACCCATTCCTCCTCATCCTGTCATTACAAGACCTTGTCAATAGTCCCTCCTCAGCCCTCCTGTAGCCCCCTTCAGATATTGGAAGGCTACTCTAAGGTCTCCTGGAAGCCTTCTCTTCTCCAGGCTGTAGAGCCTCAACTCTCTCAGCCTGTCCTCATAGCAGAGCTGCTGCAGCTCTCTGAGCATCTTGGTGGCCTCCTCTGGACTCACTCCAACAGTTCCATGTCCTTCTTTTGTTAGGGGCTTCAGAACTGCTCACAGTACTCCAGCTGGGGTCTGATGAGGTTGATGCAAAGCTCTTCATGGCGACATGGAAGGAGGTGGCCATGTGAACTTGGTGCTTTTCATGGGCTAAGTTTGCTTTTCCATGTGGACTGATGAGGCTTCCCATGACTTTAGACAGTGTGAGAGTTGGTTTAGTGAAACATTTTTTGGTCTGCCTGTCATTTTAAAGCACAGTAACAGTAGAAGTCTATCTCCACACCAGCAATGAGGGAAAAAAACAGGCTGCCCTCTCCCTCAAGCACCACTGCACTTCTGACCTCCACAAGTCACTGTCTGAGACAAGGATCTGCTGTATACTCACTTCCTTGGGAGCTGGGAGCCACTTCAAATCTGCCAACACTTAACCTTAGCTTTCCTTTTAGAGCAGAGCCAGCTGTTCTCCTGGGTCTCCAGAGGATCCATATGTCTTCTGCAATTCTCCTGACAGTTTTGGCTAGAAAATAGGGACAGTAGCTAGGATGTTTCCCATACCAAAGGTTTAACAGGCTTGGATATGACTACACTGCTCAAACATGCCTATGGTCATAGTTCAGTCCCTGCTTCCCTCTTAACTTGAGCCTCCATCAAGCCTGTGTCCAGGCTCAGTTTGTGCAGCAACTCTGGCTTGTGCCAGTCCCCCTGCTCCTTGCACTCATAGCAGTTGAATGACAACTTCTTCATCTGCCATGAGCCACCACCCCCCACCTCATCCAGGAAAAAGAGGAATGGATTATGCTCTCCAAAACTTGAAGAGGATTTAATGACTCCAACCACGGGAGTCACAAAGCAGCTTGTGATGAGAAGGGCACTGCAAGAAGCTCTCCTTAGCCACTGATCAGAAGCAGGAAACAAATAATACTGATTTATGGGATTTTTCCCACCCTTCTCCAAGTATGAAATGAATATTTAGAGCCAAGTAAAACCTTCTTAAGAAATGAGACAAAAGAGTTTTATGAAAGTTTAGTGGTACTAAATGGAAGACAGAAAAAAAAAAGGGGAAAGTATTGAATCATAGAATCAGTGAGGGCTGGGAGAGACCATAAGGATTATCTAGTTTCAACCCCCCTGCCATGGGCAAGGACATCTCACACTAGATCAGGCTATCTAGACCCTCACCTAGCCTGGCCTTAAACACCTCCAGGGATGTGGCTTAGCTTTTGTTCACCTTGCAGTTGTGAGATTTGGTCTGCAGTCATGAACTTCATTCCATGCCCTGCTAAAGGATGCATGAACCTGTGATACCCAGCTCCTGGAATGATGAGCATTGAAACCAAGCCACCCTCTCCCAAGTGAAGATGTGTTTAACCCCTCTTGCTTTCTGCACAATGAGCAATCAAATATCCTGCAGCACCTTTGCTGTGAGGACAGGCTGAGAGAGTTGGGGCTCTGCAGCCTGGAGAAGAGAAGGCTTCCAGGAGACCTTGGAGTGGCCTTGCAGGATCTGAAGGGGGATACAGGAGAGCTGAAGAGGAACTATTGACAAGGTCTTGTAATGACAGGATGAGGAGGAATGGGTTTAAACTGGCAGAGGGGAGATTGAAACTGGATGTTAAGAGGAAGTTCTTGACAATGAAGGTGGTGAGACACTGGCACAGTTTGCCCAGGGAGGTTGTGGCTGCTCCCTCCCTGGAGGTTGTCCAAGGCCAGGTTGGATGAGGCCCTGAGTGACCTGTTCTAGTGGGAGGTGTCCCTGCCTGTGGCACAGGGGGGTTGGAACTGGCTGAGCTTTGAGGTACTTTCCAACCTAAACCATTTTATGGTTTAGCAGCAGCCTTGGCAGAGTTAGAGAACAGTTGGACATGATCTTCAAGGTCTCCTCCAACCCCAACTATACTATGAGTCTACAACTGTATATAGTTAAGGAGTTGGGCAAGAGAAAGAGATTGTTGAAGTGATGTGCAGAATCAGCCATGGTTTTGAGGTGTTTCAGATGTTCCATCAGAGTGAAGCATAATATACTTCAACTTCTTCTATTTGTTATGTCTCAGTAAATATTCCAGTAAGGACACAGGACACTTCTTCTAAACACCTTAATGTCTCTGCTTTACTTCTCTGCTTTCTGAAATGGAGCTGCTCATTGTGCCTCCTAATTAATTTTGAAGTCTGAGCCAGTCATAGCTCCATATCTTACTTTGAAACTAAATTCCATTATGAAACCTCTGTTTCAGACTTGGGAGCCTGGGGAATTTTTCCACCTCCCTCCCCTCCTCCTGGAAGTGGCCACAGCTATTATCAAAACTGTTTTTCATGTCTTGCCCCTGAATATTCTTCTCACTGATGGCTTCTGAGGGAAACATTATTTCTGAGCCAAAAATAACCCAAATTAGCATGAAATCTGGACTCCTCTAATACTTAGAATCATAGAATCAGTCAGGGTTGGAAGGGACCACAAGGATCAGCCAGTTCCAAGCCCCCTGGGACACCCTACCCTACATCAAGCTGCCCATAGCCTCATCCAAACTGCCCTTAAACACCTCCAGGGATGTGGCCACAAACACCTCCCTGGGCAACCCATTCCAGACTCTCACCACTCTCATGCTCAACAACTTCCTCCTCACATCCAATCTGAATCTCCCCACCTCCAGCTTTGCTCTATTCCCCCTAGTCCTGTCACTACCTGACACCTTAAAAATTCCCTCCCCAGCTTTTCTGTAGGCCCCTTCAGATCCTGGAAGGCCACAAGAAGGTCACCTGGGAGCCTCCTCTTCTCCAGACTGTGCAGCCCCAATTCTTTCAGTCTGTGTTTATAGCAGAGGTGCTGCAGCCCTCTGAGCATCCTCATGGCCCTTCTCTGGACACCTCCAGCATGTCCACATCCCTCTTGTCCCAGGGGCTGCAGAACTGGATGCAGTACTCCAGGTGGGGTCTCACCAGGGTGGAGTAGAGAGGGAGAATCACCTCCCTGGCCCTGCTGCCCACACTTCTCCTGATTCAGCCCAGGCTCTGCTTTGCTTTCTGGGCTGCAAGTGCACACTGCTGCCTCATGTTGAGCTTCTTGTCCACCAGCACCCCCAAGTTCCTCTCCTCAGGGCTGCTCTCCAGTCAGGCACTGCCCAGCCTGGATTTGTGCTTGGGATTGCCTCGACCCAGCTGCAGGACCTTGCACTTCTATGTTTGCTAAACCGAAGAGGTTGCAGCCTTTTTTTTTCAGCATTGTCTGCACACATCTCTTGAATCTTGCCTGCTTGCTGTTTTGTAGAAAATAAATCTTAGTTGAGCAAAGTTGTTTATGAGATCCTGAGGTTAAATAGTTCTGGAGCCATGTCTTGTAATAACATCCACTGTTGAGACTCTTCTGTCACTTGATTAGATAAATGGCAAGGAGGGTTGCGTTTTTTGGAGCACGTCTCCATTTGGATGCTTCTGCTCCCAGAGTTCCTTTAAAACTGCATTCTGGATCCCCACAGCATGTAACTGGGACAGTGGAAACCTAAAGAGCGACGTGCCCTGACACCTGGAGGAGTTGTTTCTGCATGAGTGTCTCTTGTCTGAGATGAAGCCCTGTCAATGTGTGAAGGAGACTGCAGCCAAGGACAGTCCCTGGCTTCCCCTTTTGTGTTGAGAGCTCTTTGTTTAGCTTCCAAAGTTATTTAGGGTGGAGAGTTTATTGCTGGTTTTTTTCCTGTATGGAATCTAGCAGAGTTTCAAAGTGTTGTTGTGATGCTGACAGCTATGCTCTATCTTCACCTGCCTCCTGTGATGCTGACAGCAATGCTCTACTATCCCTTGGATCCTGTGATGCTGACAGCAATGCTCTGCTATCCCTTGGATCCTGTGATGCTGCAGCAATGCTCCATCTTCACCTGGCTCCCAGTGCAAATAGCTCTCAAGCTGATTCAGGCTGAAGGTTCCTGCCTGCTCTATGAGGAGGAAAGTGCTGCCTTGTATCTCCAGGATGTTTACTGTGCAAAAGATCAGGTACCAATAGTTAAATCTGGAGCTGCAAGAGCACTGTCTTCAGGGCTGCCTTTAATTGCCAAGAGAAAAAAAAAAAAACCAACAAAAAAAACCCAAAAAGAACCCACACCAAAATCAAAGTACAGTCTCTCACACCTTGGCACGAGATTCAAGAATGACTGAGATGTCTCCAGATCTGAAGTGTCTCAGTTTAGACACAGATTTGGAAGACAACTGGGTGTTGTTTTTCTTTTCTTTTCTTTTCTTTTCTTTTCTTTTCTTTTCTTTTCTTTTCTTTTCTTTTCTTTTCTTTTCTTTTCTTTTCTTTTCTTTTCTTTTCTTTTCTTTTCTTTTCTTTTCTTCTCTTTTCTTCTCTTTTCTTCTCTTTTCTTCTCTTTTCTTTTCTTT
>VWZI01005110.1:47781-61408 GCA_013396835.1 Psilopogon haemacephalus
TATCCCATTGCTAAAGGAAATGTTTCTCTGTCAGTATTTGGTCAACAGGAGGCTCAGACTCAAGTTGCCTATGTTGGTGATTTATTTGATTTATTCCAGTCTGTGTGTTGGTACCCAAGCACTTCTCACTGGTATTGCAGATTCTCTAATTTCTCTTTCTCTCCTCCTTCCTCCTTTCTTTTTTTTTTCTCTCTATTCCTTAGCAGCAGGTATTAAAAATCAGCTTGCTTAGCTTACAGCTCACCTCCCTTTTGTACACTGGCATGTCACACTCTTGTCTCTCTCAGCTCACCTATCCAAGCTACAGTTCTGAGATGGAGAAGTGGGAAAGCACACATCTTGCTCCAGGCATTCTTTGCCTGCTCTCAGGCAGCGCTGCTGTGGCTGTGTCCTTTCTCCTCCAAGTTCCTTTCCTTGGCAAAAGCACTTGCAGAGGTCAGGAGCTAAGCCACTTCCACCCATCCTGTTTTCTTCCTGTTGCCTGGCCTGCCTTCCCATTCAGCTCCACGACCTCGTGTTTATTCTGCTCGAGTGCAACACTTGACTTTCTTGCAGGTGTTTGTGTTCACTTCTTAGTACCTCTGGAGGTCTAGCAAGTTCTTCCTTTCTCTTTTCATAGCAGATCAAAGGGATGCTTTTAAGTTTCAAGGACTTCTATTCTTTTCTTACAACTTCCAGAACGACAAAAGGCAGCTTTTCACCCTGGCTTGCATTGCCCTCGCTTGCTTGAGCTCAGGATTGAGTTTCTGGCTTTGCCATGGGCCCTTTTGATAACCTCTGCTGGCAAAACTTTGTTGCTAGAAAAAAAATGGGCTGTGCATCTCCCTCTCTTCTCAGCTTCGCTGGGGCTCTTTCCATTTTGAGATCACTGGTTGTTCTGGGCAGGGAGGTTTTCCTTTGTTGTGTTCATAAAGGAGCTCACATAGAATGAGATGCCAGTAAATCAATGCAGCTGGGGCATAGGAAGTTTCATGGAAACACGTGGAGGAATTTTATTCCCCTGTGAGGGTGACAGAACACTGGAACAGGCTGCCCAGGAGATATTCAAAACCTGCCTGGACATGATCCTGTGTGATCTGCTACAGGTGATCCTGGTCTGGCAGTGGGGGCTGGACTGGATGAGCTTTTGAGGTCACTTCCAGCCCCTGACATTCTGCGATGCTGTGAATTACCCTGAGCAGCACAGCTGAGAAGATGCTCCTAAGTCATAGAATCATAGAATGGTTTAGGTTGGAAGGGACCTCAAAGCTTACCCAATTCCAACCCCCTGCCACAGGCAGGGACACCTCTCACTAGAACAGGTCTCTCAAGTCTTCATTCACTTTATTACTGGTACCCTCCTGCATTCCTTCCACCTTTTTGTTTTGTAACTGGTGAATTTTAATGGTGCTTCCTGCTCACTGATCCACTAAAGGCAGCATTTTGAAAAAGAGGCAGATCTGCAGTGTGCAGGATGAACTTCCACATCCACTTGGGGGTAGGTTCCAAGAGCTGCAGCAGACTCCACAGTATTACCTTTTGAACTACAACGCTGTGGGGTCAGGGATGCTGCTTTCCATAAACCATTGGGAGTCAATTAAAAATTGGATGTGTTCTGACCTGTTGGAGCAGTGACAGCTCCTGAGTTCAGGTCAGGTCAGGCTTGCTCCAAGCACTCTGTGCTTTTTCTGTACGAGATTCATGCAAGTATTCACAGGTCCTTGCCTCAGCCTTTGCTAGTAAAATTCTCTTGCATTTTACAAGCCATTTTAAAAGCCAGAGAAACAAAAGTTGTCAGGATATGTTGACCTCTGCTGTGAGCATCTGGTTCAGGCACTGGAATGAGCTGCCCAGGGAGGTGGTTGAGTCACCAACCCTGGATGTGTTTAAGGGTCGTTAGGATGTGGCTTTGGGGGATATGGTTTAAGGGGAATCTTGCAGAGTAAGGTTATAGGTTGGACTTGGTGATCCTGAGGAGCTTTGATGACCTGGATGCTTCTGTGATTCCTACTGCAAGAAAAGTGTGGCCATGGCACTTTGGGACATGGTTTAAAGGCCATGGTGGTCTTAGGTTGGTAGTTGGACTCCATGATATTAGAGGCATTGTCTAACCAAAACAGGATTCTATGAATGCATTGAGTTGTAAGGGACCTTTAGAGGTCATCTAGTCCAACCCCTCTGCAGTCAGCAGGGAGATCATAGAATCAGTCAGGGTTGGAAGGGACCACAAGGTTCATCTCATTCCAATCCCCCTGCCATGCCCAGGGACACCCTACACTACATCAGGCTGCCCACAGTCTCTGCCAGCCTGGCTGCAAACACCTCCAGGCAAGTGGCCCCAAACCTGGGCAACCCATTCCAGGGTGATCCCCAACTATATCAGGTTGCTCTAAGCTCCATCAAGCCTGACCTTGAATGTCTCCAGAGCCTCATCCAGCCTGGCCTTATACATCTCCAGGGATGTGGCCCCAGCCACCTCCCTGGGAAACACACTCCAGGGTGATCCCCAACTATTTCAGGTTGCTCTGAGCTCCATCAAGCCTGACCTTGAATGTTTCCAGGGATGGGACCCTCACCACCTCCCTGAACCATTCGTGAGAATGATAATCACAGAGTAGAAGATGATGTCTTCAGCTGTGCTGAAGTGTTTCAACCTGTGATTCCCAAGCAGTTAAAAAAGTTCCAGTCCTATGTAAAATCCAAGCCTCTGCTCAACACCAGGCATCTGCTGCCTTTGGCTCTGCAGTGCTGCCACAGTCAGTCCTGCAGTGCCTTGGCTGACAACGCTGAACCATAACAAAGGGGCTGTGGATTTAAAACAATATGCTAACAGATGCAGCAAACTTAGTTTTAGGGAGCCAGTGTATAATTTCACATCGTGACTGACTCATCTTGGCGTGGATTACTCATGTTTCTGCTAATGTAATTGGGGGTGGCTTTGCAATTGAGACTGTTTGGCTGCTGTCAGCTGGGATGGAGGTGCTTATGAACCTTGAGTTAAGGGTGAGTGGGTGTCTGCCCCTGGTTCAGAAACATCTCGGGCTTGGAACTGAACGTGGAGCTGCACACCTGGAGCATCTGGCATTTATTTGCTTCAGCCTCGCTCTCTTCAGTCATTTTCTCACATTGCTGTGGCCATCCACCACAATTATCCCCGTTCTAATAAATCTATTGTGAAAAGCACTTCAGTATTCAAGACCAACCCTCAAAATCATAGAGGCTGAGTGTGTCATAAACGTCTATCTGAAGTGCTCCTGTTAACTGCTGGGGATATAATCAGAGCCTGAGCACACAGTGTGGGGGGGGGGAAAATGTAGTCTATCATTCTGCTAGGGAACAGTTTTAAGATACTTTAAAGATGATTGATCTCTTCCTTTGTTATTGCTCCAAAAAAAAAGAAAAAAATAAAAAAGAGGGTTTCAAACTGCAAACCATCACAGCATGCAGCACAAAGAGAGGGTCAAAGAAAAATTTGTCCGTGTCTATGAAGATGGCAATAGCAAGGCCCTCAAATTGAATATTGATCAGGAATTACTTTCATTAATGGCTCTCGTACAAGCTGCCTCGGTTGAGGGAAATGATTCTGGGGTGGGCTATCCATAATTTCAGTGTGTGACCTAACTTCCTTGTGCTGGAGTCATTGGATGCTTCTGAAAACTGCCCTGATTCATTCTGGTGGAGCAGAGCAGGCAGGAAGAGCTGCAGGACTCCACCAGAGCAATTTGCATTTGCATGGAAGTATGCATCAGCTAGGGAATAGCATGGGAGGACTTGGTGAGCGCTGAAGAGGTGATGAGGACACAAAAAGTGCTGAAGCAGAGGGCCAGGGATGTGTTTTACCCTAAAGCCAAACAGCAACCTGGGAAGAGACTTAGCCTGAAAATCATAGAATCAGTCAGGGTTGGAAGGGACCACAAGGATCAGCCAGTTCCAACCCCCCTCCCATGCCCAGGGACACCCTACCCTAGAGCAGGCTGCCCACAGCCTCTGCCAGCCTGGCTGCAAACACCTCCAGGGATCTGGCCCCAAACACCTCCCTGCAGGGGCAACCCATTCCAGGCTTTCACCAGCCTGGAATGCTCAAGAACTTCCTCCTCACATCCAATTTGAATCTCCCCATCTCCAGCTTTGCTCCATTCCCCCTAGTCCTGTCACTACCTGACACCCTAAAAAGTCCCTCCCCAGCATTTTTGTAGCCCCTTTCAGATCCTGGAAGGCCACAAGAAGGTCACCTGGGAGCCTCCTCTTCTCCAGCCTGCACAGCTCCAACTCTTTCAGTATGTCCTCATAGCAGAGGTGCTGCAGAATCCTTGTGTAATCTATTTAATCTCTTTTTGACCAGTTGTGTTGACAAAAAAACTTAGCTGTGAAACTACACTCAAAGTGACACCTATTTTTTTTTTTCTCCCTTAAAATAAAACCACAGGAAGATGGTAGAAAACTTTATTGCCTATACCCAGGGAGCTTTAACACCAGTGCCAGTGACCATTTAATGTAAAATTAATGTAAAAACATAGAAAATATGCTGCCATTTATATGAGATATGTATATATTTTTAAAATTGAGAGTATGACTTGCACCATTTCCTTGTTTAATTTTGCATTGACTGAGTTCTTCAGCATAAGAGTGGTGAGAGGCTGGAATGGGTTGCCCAGGGAGGTGTTTGGGGCCACATCCCTGGAGGTGTTTGCAGCCAGGCTGGATGAGGCTGTGGACAGGCTGATGTAGGGTAGGGTGTCCCTGGGCATGGCAGGGGGGTTGGAAGTAGATGATCCTTGTGGTCCCTTCCAACCCTGACTGATTCTATGATAATCTAGGGTAGGATGTCCCTACCCATCGCAGGGGGGTTGGAACTAGCTGATCCTTGTGGTCCCTTCCAACTCTGACTGATTCTATGATTTTTCAGGCTAATTCTCTTCCCAGGTTACTGTTTGGCTACAGGGCAAAACACATTTGTGGCCCTCTGCTTCAGCACTTTCTGTGTGCTCATCACCTTTTCAGGACTCACCAAGTCCTCCCATGCTATTCCCTAACATATCCATGCTAATGGATTCTAATTCCTTCCCCCAGGCTCGATCCATTCAGCATGGTCTGAGTGATGAAGCCTTTTGACAACAGAGGTTTAATTCCTTCCTTGTATTTTGGGCTTAGTGGAGCTGTTAGAATGTGTCTTTGCCTCCCCAGTGAAGACAACCTGTAATTTCTTTACTCTAAAATAGATCTTGACTTCTCGTGGCATTTTGCACAGGGAAACATCTCCCTACTATTACTGTCTGATATGAACTAGCAGGAGCTTCTCCCAGGAAGGGCTCACTGGGAACACTGAAACTTTCCCAGCACACACGACTTTCTCTCCTCAGTGTTCAAGTCCTCCCACTCAGAGAGTGGGAGCCTCCTAACACAGGTAATTGGAGCATCAAGTGCTGCAGAACCAGGAGGTGGAATGCTTGGATGGAGGCACTGGGGCATGCCAATGTCTTTGAAAGGCCGAAGAAGAGATGAGGATATAGAATCATATAAGCAATCATAGAATCACAGAATGGTTTAGTTTGGAAGGGACCTCAAAGCTCAGCCAGTTCCAACCCCCCTGTGCCATAGGCAGGGACACCTCCCACTAGAACAGGTCGCTCAAGGCCTCATCCAACCTGGCCTTGAACACCTCCAGGGAGGGAGCAGCCACAACCTCCCTGGGCAACCTGTGCCAGTGTCTCACCACCCTCACTCCAAAGAACTTCTTCCTAACATCCCATTTAAATCTCCCCTCTGCCAGTTTAAACCCATTCCTCCTCATCCTGTCATTATAAGACCTTATGAATAGTCCCTCCCCAGCCCTCCTGTACCTCCCTTCAGATACTGGAAGGTTACTATGGGGTCTCCTGGCAGCCTTCTCTTCTCCAGGCTGAAGAGCCCCAACTCTCTCAGCCTGTCCTCCTAGTGAAGAGCAAAGCAGGATCAAGTGCAGCTTGGCAATACTGCACATTTAGGCAATTTGAAAGTGCTGCCTAATTGATTGAGGAAAGGTGTCCCTGAGCTTTGTTTTAGATGTCCTTGATTTGCTCTGGAGTAAACCACAGCTCTGCTTTTTTGCTGGATTTTTCTCTGGCTTTTTCACCACTGCGGCAGCAAACCCTGAGCACAGAAGATTCAGAACCTCTTTGTATTTCCCTGTGGTTGGGTTTGAATGTGGCAACAGCCAGGAGATGAGATGCACTCAGGGGATTGCCATTTGACAATCTGGAAGGTACCACTGCAGAAGTCATGACGGTAAAGATGCTCCCAGACTACTCTGGGATGGCCAGAGTACGGTTCTATGCAGTACTCCTTCTCTATGCACAACACTCAAACCTCTTAGGAGTCTCTCATACTTTCTGGCACATGCTCAAGGTGGTTCAGCTTTTGCTACGAGATCAAATACTGTTTGAAGTGGTTCAGACCCCTCCCTGGACAAGAATTAGCCTGAAAAATCTCCAACAGCCTATTGCTCTCTCGAAATGTTAGGCAGATCTGAAAAGGGGCAACAAGCAAAGGCTGTCTGTACCCTGGGGCTAGTTCTGTCCTCCTTTTGACAGCCTCCTAGTCCATGCAGTTGGTTCTCTGGCTGAAGTGACAGCTGCCTCTGCTGACAGCTTTGTGGGTCAAGAGTAAAAAAGGACTGGAAAAGCAATTTTCTTATGTCTTCTCCTTTAAAAGAGAGGCAGTCTTGGAAAATGATAATAAAGCAGCAAGTGTAAAAGCTGCTCATGCCACTGGAATTTCTCCTGAGCTCTGGATGCAGTGTGGCAGTGGATGAGGCTGCACGATGGTGTATTGACTCCACACAGTCCTGCTTCCATCTGGTGCAAGGTCCTTCCATCTGGGTCGAGGCAATCCCAAGCACAAATCCAGGCTGGGCAGTGCCTTGCTGGAGAGCAGCCCTGAGGAGAGGGACTTTGGGGTGCTGGTGGATGAGAAGCTCAACATGAGCCAGCAGTGTGCACTTGCAGCCCAGAAAAACAACCAGAGCCTGGGCTGCAGCAGAAGTGTGGCCAGCAGGGCCAGGGAGATGATTCTCCCCCTCTACTCCACCCTGGTGAGACCCCACCTGGAGTACTACATCCAGTTCTGGAGCTCCTATTACAAGAGGGATGTGGAGATGCTGGAGTGTGTCCAGAGAAGGGCCATGAGGATGCTCAAAGGGCTGGAGCACCTCTGCTATGAGGAGAGCCAAAAGCCCCAGCTTTTTTGTAGCCCCATTCAGATCCTGGAAGACCACAAGAAGGTCACCTGGGAGCTTCCTCTTCTCCAGACTGAATAGTCCCAACTCTTTCAGTCTGTTCTCATAGCAGAGGACACCCTGAGCATCCTTGTGGCTCCAAAACTGCATGCAGTAATCCAGGTGGGGTCTCACCAGAGCAGAGTAGGAGCATCAAGAAGAGTGTGGCCAGCAAGTCCTCTTCCATGAGGAGGCCTTGTCTGGAGTAATGGGTCCAAGTTCTGGAATTCCTCGTTCAAGGACAGGGAACTGGTTGAGAAGGTACAGCAAGTGTGTGAAGATGGTCAGGGGACTGGAACATCTCTCTTATGAGAAAAGACAGAGGAACTTGGGGCTTTTTAGCCTGGAGAGGACTGAGAGGGAATCTTCTCAGTGCTCATCAATACTTAAATGATGGGTGTCAGGAGGATGGGGCCAGGCATTTCAGTGGTGCCCACCGACAGGACAAGAGGAAATGGGCACAAACTTGAACGTAGGAAGGTTCACTTAAACATGAGGAGGAACTTCTTTACTTTGAGTGTGTAGAGCACTGAAGTAGGCTGCTCAGAGAGGTGGTGGAGTCTCTGTCACTGGAGTCATTCGAAACCTACCTGGACACATTCCTGTGCATCTTGCTCTAGGTGAAGCTGCTCTGGCAGGTGGAGTTGGGACAGTGATCTCCAGAGCTCCCTTCCAGCCCCTCTTATTCTGTGATTCTGTGTGTTCTACCTGTCTGACACTCATCCAGAGTGGCATTACTCAACACCTTGCATGTGGTGTGGGATGACAAAGAGCTTGAAAAGATGTTCTCCCAGCACCTCACGGTAACGGAGCAGAAAGGAGCGAAGTGATTTTGTTGAATCCTATATTGCAAATGTGGGTGGAATCTCTGAATAATTTTGGCTGAAATGAAGCTTTTGCTCAATTTCCTCCTCTGCCTGGGGGAAGTAAAACCCACATCCCTCCTTGGGAATACTTCAGGCAGAAGGCTACCACTTCTTCTGGCGTAGGGTTTCCTCATGCCCCAGTCTGCATCAAGCAATGGTGTTGTTTCATTAATCCCCAATGGAGTGGGCTGGGGAGAAGCAGCATGGGAGTGAATCAACAGCCCAGAGATGGGAAACATCCAGCCCATTGTTTTTCTCTAAAATGAGGAATTCAGCCAAGGGAAGCCACTTAGTCCACCTGGCCTCAGGACTGAAGCACCTCAGGTGACATCCACCACACCTGGAGCTTACCACCAAGAAGTCAGTACCAAGTAGTGCCAAATATGTTTGGCATTGCTTCTAGAAACAGTTCCCCATTTCTTTCATCCAAGGGTCTCATTTCCAGTTTGAGAAGAGATGGTGTTACCCAAAAGAAACCCTACCTTGCTCATTCCAGGGGGAATGGAGCAAAGCTGGAGGTGGGGAGATTCAGATTGGATGTGAGGAGGAAGTTGTTGAGCATGAGAGTGGTGAGAGCCTGGAATGGGTTGTCCAGGGAGGTGTTTGGGGCCAGATTTAGACTGGAAATCAGGAAGAGGGATGTGGACATGCTGGAGCATGTCCAGAGAAGAGCCTACAGAAAAGCTGGGGAGGGACTTTTTAGGTTCTCAGGTAGTAACAGAACTAGGGGGAATGGAGCAAAGCTGGAGGTGGAGAGATTCAGATTGGATGTGAGGAGGAAGTTGTTGAGCATGAGAGTGGTGAGAGTCTGGAATGGGTTGCCCAAGGAGGTGGTTGGGGCCACATCCCTGGAGGTGTTTTTGGCCAGGCTGGCAGAGGCTGTGGGCAGCCTGATGTAGGGTAGGGTGTCCCTGGGCATGGCAGGGGGGTTGGAACTGGCTGATCCTTGTGGTCCCTTCCAAACCTGACTGATTCTATGATTCTATTCTATGATGTCAGATGAACACTTGGGATGAATGATTTTTTCAGTGTGCTTTTATTCAAAATGTAGTTGCAAAACCTCCCTTCAAAAAGTATAATTTTTGTGTTCACTTCAGCAGCCAGATTCTGTAGCTACCTTTTAAGTTTTACCCAGTGGCTTTCTCAGCATGGCAAGGCTCTGGCATGGTCAAAACACGTGAGCCATGTCACACTTCCCTTGCAAAGAATAACAGTTCTGTACTGGCTTAGAATTTGGGGTGTGGAATGATTTGTTTGGATGGGTGGAAGTTGCCTCCTGGTTTTTGGAGAATTCTAGGGAAGCAGCTGGACCCTGAAATATGTGCATGGAAAGCCAAGTGCAAAGAGGCTCATTAGAGATTTTTGGTATGTGGCATAGAAGGTCAGGGATCAGCCTTTCAACCTCTCTCTGTCACCTCTGTCAGTGCCCCCTGGGCTTGTGTTTTCTGGTATTTCCTTTCAGGTGTTTGCCCTTTTCAGTCCTCTACCTGTTAACCTCCTTGAGGCATAAATGCATACCAGAGAGGGGTCCCAACATCAAAGGACCTTTGCATATCAGGGTCTTCTATGTCTGAATCACAAAAGGGTTAGGTCCCTCTCCTCCCTACCTATCTCTTCACCAGAGCTCTGAGGCCTCACCACAGCTTGGCTAACCCCACAGAAGGCTAATTCCCCTTCTGCTGGTGTCTGGCTCCAGCCTTGGGATCTACAATTCCCATTTTTGGCATCTATTCTCAGGATGTTTTGCTACAGCTTGTGAAACAATATCTCATTTGCTGACATTTGTGTGGCATTAGTAGCTGGTAAGGAGCTTTGCATATCAGGGTCTTTTATGTCTTAATCACAAAAGGGTTAGGTCCATCTGCTCCCTACCCATCTCTTCACCAGAGCTCTGAGGCTTCACCACAGCTTGGCTAACCCCACAGAGTGACAGCAATTCCCCTTCTGCTGGTGTCTGGCTCCAGCCTTGGGATCTACAGCTCCCATTTTTAGCATCTCTTCTCGAGACGTTTTGCTACAGCTCGTGAGACAATATCTCATTTGCTAACATTTGTGAGGCATTAGTGGATGGTTTGGCTGCGAAATGTCCTGGAACCTCTCACAGAAATCAGAGATATTTGTTTCTCTGGCCCTGGCAGTGCTAAATTACAAGCAGTTAAGAAATTGAACACATTCACTGCAAGACTGATTGCTTGAACAAACTACCTCCTACTGCGCCGGAGCAAGCATTTGGCTTTCTAGGATCCTGCTCTAGCTTTGGATTAAATGTTGCTGAAGCAGGGAAGTTCCCTGATGCTTTGGGCTGTCTTCACTAGTGCTAAACCACAGAATCACAGAGTGGTAGGGGCTGAAAGGGACCTCTGAAGATCATGAGGAGAGGCTGAGGGAGTTGGGGCTGTTCAGTTCGGAGAGGAGAAGGCTTGAGGTGACCTTACTGTGACCTTAAGGAGGCCTACAGGAAAGCTGGGGAGGGACTTTTTAGGCTATCAGGTAGTGACAGGACTAAGGGGAATGGAGCAAAGCTGGAGGTGGGGAGATTCAGACTGGATGTTAGGAAGAGGTCCTTCACCATGAGGGTGGTGAAAGCCTGGAATGGGTTGCCCAGGGAGGTGGTGGAAGCCTCATCCCTGGAGGTGTTTGCAGCCAGGCTGGCAGAGGCTGTGGGCAGCCTGATGTAGGGTAGGGTGTCCCTGCCCAAGGCAGGACGTTGGAACTGGCTGATCCTTGTGGTCCCTTCCAACCCTGACTGATTCTAGGATTCTATGATTGTAATTGTGTCCCTGCCCATAGCAGGGGGGTTGGAACTGTTTGATCCTTGTGGCCCTTTCCAACCCTGACTGATTCATTCTATGATCATCTACTTCAACCCTTCTTGCTATGGCATGGTCACTCAGAGTAAATCACACAGGAATGTGTCCAGGCAGGTTTGGAATCTCTCCAGAGAAGAAGACTCCACAACCTGTATGGGCAGCTTGCTCCAGTGCTCCAGCACCCTCAAAGGAAATAAAATTCTGGAGAACCTCCTGTGCTCCAGTTTGTGTCTACTGACCATTGTGCTGTCACTGGACAGCTCTGAGAAGGTGGCTCCATCCTTCGTTAATTAATCCATTAATAAGAAATATTCAGAGAATAAAATTAAATGAAGGTGATGAGATAATAGAAATGCAAATCCAGAGCCTTCTGTTGGCAAAGCACAAAAAATGAAAGTCTTCATTGCCTCTAATCCCAGGGATGCAGTATTCGATTAATAAATTAGTCATAAAACTGAGCCAGAGCCCAGGCACTTGAGCTCTAAATCTTAGCTATAGTCTTAAGAAAATGAATACTTGAGTGATGATGTTTTGCCTCACGACTTCAGAGCTACTCATTAACAGAAGTAGGAGATCTGTAGGTTTTAGCCACGTGCCAGGATGAGAAGTCAATGCCAACTTTGTGATCAAGGATTTAATCTGATGTTCTGGAACAGTGTAGTGATGTTTTTCCTGACAGCAGACCACTGAATGAAACCCTAATCCTGATACTGAAGTTTAACAAAAGCACAATAAAGGCCTTGGCAGATTTATTTGTGAAGCTGTTTGCAGGTAGCTCATTGGTGAAAAGGTCTGAAGCTTGCAGGAGCTTGGAAGGAACTCAGGGATAAGTAATAATGGAGAGATTTCAAGGTATGCAAAGGCAAATATCATAGAATCATAGAATGGTTTGGGTTGGAAGGCATCTCAAAGCTCATCCAGTTCCAACCCCTCTGTGCCATAGGCAGGGACACCTCTCACTAGAACAGGTTGCTCAAGGCTTCAACCGACCACCTGGCCTTCAACACCTCCAGGGAGGTTGTGGATCATAGAATCACAGAATGTGATCAAAGATTCTATGGTTCTGTGCACCACATCCTCCCTGGGCAACCTGTGCCAGTGTCTCACCACCCTCACTGTCAAGAACTTTCTACTAACATCCCATTTAAATCTTCCCTCTGCCAGTTCAAACCCATTCCTCCTCATCCTGTCATTACAAGACCTTGTCAATAGTCCTTCCTCAGCCCTCCTGTAGGCCCCTTCAGATATTGGAAGGCTACTCTAAGGTCTCCTGGAAGCCTTCTCTTCTCCAGACTGAAAAGCTCCAACTCTCTCAGCCTGCCCTCATAGCAGAGGTGCTCCAGCTCTTGGATCACCTTTGTGGCTGGCAAATGTAAATGCAATGCTAAACTGTGATTCTGTGATATGTAGGGAAGGATTCTGTTGTGTGGTATCAGAAGGGTTCAGCTGGGAGACAAAATGCACACGAAAGGACCAGATTTTGTCTAGGGTAGTGGTTTGATAGTTTCACAATAAAAAGGCTCAGTTGGAGCAGATTGGTTCCTGGCTCCCAGCTCTGCAGTTAGTGGCAGATCCCTTAAACCCAGTCACTCCTTTACTGTGTCAGAGAAATCTCTCTCTCTATTTCTGTCTTTGGTAGATTGATTCCCGTTTTCATCAGTCTGAACAGGAAAAGGATCAGGTGCCAGGTCTTGCATGGTCAGCAAACAAGCACCCTTTACTGTCACAGAATCATAGAATCAGTCAGGGTTGGAAGGGACCAGAAGGATCACCTAGTTCCAACCCCCCTGCCATGCCCAGGGACACCCTACCCTAGAGCAGGCTGCCCATGCTCAATGTACTGAGCTAGTGGGAATGCTCCCCTTGGTAGACTTTTTTTTCCTCGCCTCTCTACCTTCCTCCCCTTCCCCTCACTCCCTCCAATTTACAGAGCCTGGAAGCAAAAAGAAAACAAAGCTTTAAACTCTCAGTTTCCACACAGAATCCCAGGGAGCAGCAAGCAGAGCATCAAGCGAGTAGCAGAAATCACCAAATCCCCGCCGTGTCCCCGAACTAGAAATCCTAAATTAAATTTGCCAGCTTCCCTAAGGACTAAAAAGCTTTCTCTGAATGCTGCCCTGCAACTTAAAAGATTGAATTAACCACTTCCATCATGATGGGTTTTTTTTTTTTTGTGCCACTAAAGTCAATCTGGCTTCACAGAAAGCAAGCCACAATCGATACCAAAGTGCAGTTTCTTGACCGTGCAGTGAAGTCCTGTTTAAATTAAGGAGCCCTCAATATCTCCAAAAGTCCTGGAGTCAAATGATCCAACTGCATCATCTCAGCCAGCACTTAGGTTTTCAAGGTGGCATTAGGAGTGGTTAGAGCTGCAGGAGGGCGAGCTGCCTGATATCCTCCTGGCTGCTCCCAGAGGACCAAACACTTTGAATTATTTGAAGGTTTCAGATGGGATCTGAACCAAATCGTCTCACTTTCACTTGTGGCTAGAGCCAAGGGATGAAAGGAAGGAGACAGTAATAGGAACCCATAAGCTGACAGACAGGGAAGTTTAATATTTAGAATCATAGAATCGTAGAATCAGTCAGGGTTGGAAGGGACCACAAGGATCAGCCAGTTCCAACCCCCCTGCCATGCCCAGAAACACCCTAACCTAGGTCAGGCTGCCCACAGCCTCTGCCAGCCTGGCCAAAAACACCTCCAGGGATGTGGCCCCAAAC